>JADRCD010143945.1:0-31702 GCA_019843815.1 Montemys delectorum | reverse complement strand
AGGGGATGGGAGGGGAGAAGGGGATGGGAGGGGAGCAGGGGATGGGAGGGGAGCAGGGGATGGGAGGGGAGCAGGGGATGGGAGGGGAGCAGGGGATGGGAGAGGAGCAGGGAATGGGAGGTGAGAAGAGGATGGGAGGGGAGAAGGGGATGGGAGGGGTGGAGGGAATGGGAGGGGAGAAGGGGGTGGGAGGGGTGGAGGGAATGGGATGGGAGCAGGGGATGGGAGGGGAGAAGGGGATGGGAGGGGTGGAGGGAATGGGAGGGGAGGAGGGGGGAGGGAGTTTTTTTCCTGTAGTAAGCACAAAGAAGGTACCTCAGGTTTCAGTGGTACTGCTTTGAGATTTGCAGTTGACTTCCCAGGAAGTACTCTTTCAAGGAGACACAGACCACTCTCTGTTACCTGTCACTTCTGTAATATAAAACTGTGGGGAGTGGAAATGAAGAAGTGGCTTTGAGAAGCTGTTGATCGTCCCACATGGCTCTCTGCATAGGAGCAGCAGGTCCATAGTGTTGGCCACCGGGCAGTGCTTTCCACCGGGCGTGCTAGGCAGGAGCTCTACCTCTGATTCCTGTCTGTAGTTCTTGCCCCTTTCTTTGCTGGCACAGGACCCTGGTAGGGACAGACATTTCTCCCTACGTGTTCCTCAGCCTGTGTACTTCACTGGTGGGTTGAACCATTCTGGCCTTTTCTGGAACCACTTAAGCTGTGCTGGATGGTACCTGATAGATTTTCTTGGTTTACATATTTTGTCATAAGCAGGTGTAAGGAAGTAAGATTAAATTCCTGTAGGTGCCGTGGGACTTGGTAAAACTTCTGGAAGGTTAGCCCTTGGGCTTTTGGTCCTAACCCTCCTTCTGTGTCTATGGCAGATGTACATGATGAGTGGGAAGGAGGGAAATGAGTTCCTGTGTATGAAATTGGGAAGAGGTAGAGCTGCCCTTGAGGCATGCACACACTGGTAGCCTGTGGCCAGGCAAGGGGAGCGGCTGAGGAACCGTTATCCCATATGCTGAAAGAGGAGTCCTGTCACCTTTGTGGGATTGCCAGGCCACGAGAAGAGGGACTTGCCAGATCAGGTAGCTTGATGACAGTTACACATTTTCTCACCTGTAGACTCATGAGCTAACTTCCCTAATTTTTATGAGGAAGAGGTCACCAGACGGTAATAGTAATATCATCTGGTGTCTGGTTGGCTCCCATCACCCAGCAGGGTCACAACAAATGCCTGTAATCAGGGGGATTGGACATCTCCATAGGCAGCCTCACACCAGTCATTTAAAAAAAAAAAATAGAATTAAGTAAAAAGTAAAAACGAGGGCAAATTCAGGAACTCTGACATGGGTCTGCGTAGACAGAATTGTTAGCAGTTTATCTGTGTCTGCGTGATCTAGAGTCAACACAGTGACTGGGCACTTCCTGAAGTAAAGACTGCATCCAGCCTCAGCCTCACTCTAGGCCTGCTGAATGAGATTCGACCTTGTAGTTGGTATGCACGAGCATGCTGGCGAGGTTCTGCTTTGGTAGGTGTTGTATGCGTGTGATTCATGCTCATGATTTCTTGCCTAAGAAGACTTTGGTCCAAGACTCAATCCATGACTGTGTCATTCGTAAGACTTGTCATGTCTCTTGATTGTCTTCAGTTTTTACGATTGGATTTAGGCTTTGCATATGGTTCTTTTCTAAGTGTCTCATATCACAATTCATTGGATAGTAGTAGTAATCAGAGAAACTACATTGAACACTTGGCTAAGATAATATATTGCTACTTTTCTTGAACCTAACAAAAGCAACTAAAAGAAGGTGGGTTTACTTTAGGTCACACAGTCCAGCATAGTGGGGAAGGCGGGGCCCAGGACCCTGAGAACTGCCTACACTGCAGCCATGGTCAGGAAGCAGAGAGGTGAATGCTGCTCTGTATTACCTCAGTTTCATCTCAGAACCCCACATTTAGGGTGTGTCTTCCCACTTGAATTAACCCAATCTAGAAATTCCCTCACAGACACACTCCAGGGTTTGTTGGATAGAGTTTGTCAAGTTGACAGTCTGGATTAACTGTCACAGAGATGGTCTGGAAGGCTGAAGTGCCCCTGAGCTCATCATTGGCACCAATGTCACAGTCACATAAGGCTTCCACTCCATCAGTGGCTTCCAGGTTCTTGTCTTATGAATTTAAAGGATGATATTCATGGAAATTGGGAGGGGGCATTTAGGAAGGAGTTTTATTACAGATCCATAGGTGGGAACTTGAGAGGGAGAAAGCAGAGCTCCCATACAGCATGCAGACCACTGGAACAGCACATCACTGAACTGGTAGTGTAGGGACTTTTATAGGACAGAAATTGGGGTGTGGTGTGGTCAGTCCAGTTGTCCCAACCAGATTGTGTCCTGGTGCTGCCTCTCAGCTTTGGCTGTGTCCCCGTGTCTAGACTCTCGGCAGACCTGCTTATGGAGAAGAGGAGAAGAATGAGAAACTGAGTTTCCTTTCTGATGTCCCAGAGATCTGACCAGGCCAAAACCAATGACATTTTAGCTTAAAAACTTTTGGTATCTCTGGTCTTTGGTGAGGAGATTGCTGCTTAAAGAGCAGATTCTGCTTTTATTTATGTGTTTATTTTTGGATTTTTGAAACAGGGTTTTTCTGTGTAACCCTAGCTGTCATGGACTCCCTTTGTAGACCAGGCTGGCCTTGAATTCACAGAGATCTACCTGCCTCTGCCTCCAAGTACTGGGATTAAAGGTGCGTGCCACCACATCTGGATGCACTTTATGCTTTTAGATAATTTCTGCTACCCTAAAACTGTCTGGTCATTTCTATCTCATTTGTGGTATTTAGTTACTTATCATAGGAGAGCTAATCATCCAAAATTCAATTTTCAACTAAGTAGTCTTATTTTCGTGATTAAATAAACAAGGGAAGGCAGAATTCATTTGCCTTACTCCATAATACCTGGGACTGAGGTAGGACATTTTCAAGTATCTTGAAGGGCTGTTGGGGACAGCCATATGGAAGCTACTATCTTCACATCTGGACTGGGTTCTCTCAGAGCCTTGGCTCCTGCCGATACATGGTTTCTGCATGTAGAATAGGCAGGCTTCTTTCCAAATGTGGCTACTTTAGAACTCCCAAGAAAATATTCTGGCCAACAAGGCAGAAGCAGAGAACCTAGGCTTTGAGGGACGAGCATTAGATATCCTCTAGCTCATTCTAACGTGTGCTGTTGTGTCTGAAGATGTTCTGGGCCTGCGTAGATGCGGGGAGAAGAGCATTCTTGTCCCCTCTTAATGAAGAGGGTCAAAGAAATTGTCATATTGTAAAATCGTCACAGATGGTGAATGCTTAGACTATCTGCTGTAAATGTCTCTTTTCTCTTAGCAATTAGCAGTAAACTATTAGGAAATACCCCAAGAAGATTCAAGGATCCTGTTTCTTAGCAAATTTCACTCAAGTTTCAGGATTAGTTGTTCCAAGTTTATTAGATAGGATTTAATTATGAGAAAGTCTTAATGTGCTGGTCTCTTGGCCTCTGGAAATAAACTGTCAGTGGTGACAGTGTTGATTCTGGACCCTTTCATTGTGATAGAGTAAGTTTATGTGACTCTGTCTGATAGGGTCTTAACCTTTCATACCAACTCGAATGCCAAGCACTTTACATGACTCTGTCTGATCGGTTCCTAGCCTTTCATACCAACACGAACACTGAGCTCTTTATTATGACAATGTCAACACTAATTTGGATGAAGGACTTTTGCTCTACTCTGCGTGTGGCTCTGTGGTTGTTTTACTTGACTGTTTTTTCTCCTTCTAATTAAAGGAATGTGTTCATCAGTGCATGAATACACCCATCAAATATGTTTGGGGACATTTGTGTCAAAGCAAAGCCAGTCTTAGGCCTGGCCAGGGTGAGTTCCCTTGAGCAAAAGCTTCCCCTTTGCTCTTGAAGTGTAAGGACTGTGATTGTGGGAGGGATGGAGCATTCCCACCTGATGAGGGATTCAGGTCTGGGGTCCTTTCCTCCTTTAAAGGTGCAATAAGTAGGGAAAGATGGATTCTCTGTTACCTTTCAAGATGTATCACTTTAGGATATATTGATATAATTAATGCAGCTCACACTGGAAGAGAGGCTGGTATTTGGCTCTGGGGTATGTGATTTCACCTATAGACACAGTTTGGTAGAAAGAATTGGAAAGGCAGGCTGTTAGATTATTTTAAATATGCATTTACTTCTCTTCTTTAATTTCAGTGGTAAATCATGGTCTATATGTTTTAAATTAAATCTTTCCCTGAAGTTTAGTTTTGATAGAAGCATGTAGCAAAGGCTATGCCTAACGTGTGTAGCCAAGGACAGAATATTGAGAATCCGAGAAGCTGAGTTCCATATGTAGCCACAACAAATCTATTGGTTGTTTTCCTCTTTAAAACCAGACAGGACCCCAAAGACTATCATCAAATCTGTCTGTGTGGGGTTTGTGGATGTTTAGTGGCTTTTCCTGTTGCTGTGATAAAATACCCTGACAAAAACCAACTTTAGGGAGAAAGGCTCTATTTTAGCTAAAGTTAACAGTCCATCATGGTGCGGAAGGCATGGCGTTCGGGCTGCAGGAGACTGAGGCAGCTGCCTGCTGTTAGTCAACAGACTGAGGATGTTAAATACCTGTGTTCAGCTAGCTTTCTCCCAAACCGTGGAATGGCACCGCCTACGTAGTGGATCTTCCACTCTAGTTAACCGAGTATAGATGAGGTAATTTCTTACAGGCAGGGCCAGGGCCTAACCTGGTGTGTAGGTAATCTTCATCGTTATTTCCAAAGGCTTTCTCTCTGGTGATTCCAGAGCTTGGCAAGTTGACAACACAGTGGTTGGTTTTTTAGCTTCTAAGAGAGTCTTTTAATTATCGTAAATATTTGACATTTTCAATATTGCAAACATTACCAGTTTTGTGGCATATGAATTGTAATTTGAAAGAAAAGGGTTTTTTTTTTTTTTTTTTTTGGTAAAGAAGGAAAAACTATTGCCATCAATTTTAGAAATAGTAGTTAACTGTAAAGGGATGCCCACCGCCACACCCAGTGTCACCTCTCAACACGCCATTGCTGAGAATAGTGGCTCCCTGTACATTCCTGCTTTCAGGAGTTCACTCATGAGCAAATGAGTGCCTAAAGAGGCAGACCATTTAGGCAAGCATGTGCACTTGGAAGACG
Organism: Montemys delectorum; assembly: GCA_019843815.1. Classification (NCBI taxonomy): domain Eukaryota; kingdom Metazoa; phylum Chordata; class Mammalia; order Rodentia; family Muridae; genus Montemys; species Montemys delectorum. The sequence continues at coordinate 26,502 of JADRCD010143945.1, read as the reverse complement.
TTTCGGATGGTTGTGGTAAGTTTTTTCCTTTGTAATTAAAATCCACACATTACATTTTGGAGATTTAATCCATGCCTTATTGTTTAATACTAGGAAACTAGTTACCCAGCTTACCTGTGTTCCAAAAGATTTTGTTGACCTTGAAAATTCTGTTAGGTGACACCAGCTACTTCCAGATTTGTCTTCTGGTACTAAAGTTTCCAAGTTGCATGTGAGATAAAGGACATTTTAAATCAGAGTTGATACTAGATTTAAGGAAGTGCTTCCCTTGAGGAGTCCCTGGGGAAAAAAAGAGGTTTCTCCAGATCAAAGCAGGAAGGGGTGGGAGCAGGCATCAGTTATGGAGTGCGAGCATTGTTACCATAGGACATATTTCGTTAATGTTATTTTGGACCTTTATTGTTTTAAAATTTTTACTTGCATGTTAGCAAAGGGCGCAGAAGAAAAGTTCTAGTGAGGAGAAAATTTGCAGCCATTTGGTCTCTGGAAGCCGAAGCTGCAGCTGTGTGTAGAAAAGCTTTCATCTGACTGTGGAAATACGATGCTGGGTTTCCCAAACGTGTGCAGGTGCACATGGGTAACATCACATCTGGAGTGATTTCCTAAATGTTTGCAAACCAGAAAACAGCATTTTATGGTTGGAAATATATGTTTATACTGTGGTGTAAGGGTGTGCATCTTTGCTTTGGGCTAAAGAGGCTCCCTTTGTGTAGATCAGGCTGGCCTCGAACTCAGAAATCCTCCAGCCTCCACCTCCCAGGTGCTGGGATTAAAGGCATGCGCCACCACCGCCCAGCACTAGTGAACAACTTAACTGGCATTTGGTTCATAATATTATCAGAGTTTTAATTGCCATGGCCCATTGTCTCTGCCTAACACTGGCAAGTTATCATACCCACTGCTGATGCCATGGACCATGCCATGGTGGAGTGAGCGTGTGGCTGTGGAGGTGCGCATCTCTCTGTAAAGGCTGATGGGAAACTGTTGATCACTGAAACTGCTCAGGCAGAAACTACAGTCAGCTGGTTATTACTATCTAGCCTATGAGAGCTGCAGAAATCAGTATCTATTGAGGCCTGGGGATGTGTCTGCAGATGTGTCTGCCCAAAGAAAGCCGAAACTATAGAAAGGAAAACAAGAATCCTATCAGCTTCATATATCTGCTGAACAAAATTTGTTTTCTGTTTCTTTCTTTTTTAAACTTGTAAATCAAAATTGAAGGTGTTTTTCAGAAGAGACATCCAAAATCAGGGCCACGGTCAGAGCCTGAGTCTGTGGGAAGAGTGTGCAGACACAGCCTGTCCTTTGCTCCTGTCTTCCCTTCAGTCCTGAAGTCCCTCTCCAGTTTCCCACGATAGGAGGAAGGGTCTTATACTGACAGGTGGCAGTCAGACCCTTAGCATGCTCCTTAGCATGCTCCTGTTGTCCAGCCTCGGGGCCTCACAAGGTGTGTGAGAACTCAGAGCTCTTTGAGGAATTGCAACAGTTGGCAAAATCTGTCCAGAAGAGTGTGTTGTCCCTTGGTAGCCATTGGAAATTGGTTCTTACCATCCTCTGACCCATGTTGCTACACCACCTATGGGTGTTGAAGCTGCTTACGCAGAACAGCATAATATTTCCATATAACCTCACATATCTTCTTGTATACTTTAAGTTATCTTACACCTAATATAGTATAAATGCCATGTAACTAGTGGCCACATTGCGTCTTTAAAGTAATGACTACATATTTACTACAGGGATAATGGCTTTCTCTAGATACATTGTCTTTGTGAGGAAGGCCACTAGCATATGTACAAAGGGTACTTTCTTGGCACCACAAAGCCTTGGTGCGAGTAGAATGCTAAATAGCAATTGACTCTGAGGACCTTGTCTGGGGATAAGGCCTGAGTTTGGCATTGATGAGTGAAGGGTACAGAGGCAAAACGTTAGCCTTAGGGACCTCAGTTTGCTCATCTCTGCAGAGAGGTTGGTGTGAGACATGGCCAGGATGCTTTCTAGCTCTGAGGTTCTGAGTTTCAATGAACCAAAACCAATGGGAAGCTTTAAAATCCTCAAGGCCGAACACGTCTGGTGTTTGGGTGTCAAGACTGTTTGAATCAAGTCTAGTTGAATGCCATAGAATAGACCCATATGTAGTCCTGGGATTGGGTTATCTGGTCAGATAGCTGGACGTAGTTTTCAGTTTTACTTGTAGTATACAGGAAGGATAAACCAAGAGCAAGCCATCAGTGTGTGCTTGGGTTCCCAGCCCCACAATGATGTATCTTGGGAGAGAGAATGCATTGCCTTGCAGCTGTGTTCTGGAATCTATGCTTATGGCAAGACACCATTTGTAGGCTAGCACATCACTGTGGAGGATATCAGATGGATGGGGCTTACTGGAACACGGCGGAGTTTAGTGGCTGTGACTTCCATTATGGACTTAGGAAATCTGGTCCAATGTTTGTGTAATGTCAAATGTATTGCATGTGCTAAATAATTATTCCTTCTGCTGGAGTTTCCAGCAGTATACTGGAATAATCGAAAGTTCTTCATCACTGGAAAACACCAGACACCCGCAGAAACATGTTTGTGAAGATGAAGGATTTTATTCTCTTCCAGATGGAATTTGAGTTGGGTGCTGATGCAAAAATCCTTCTCCTCTGGCAGAAATGATGGGGTCTATCCACACGTGGCCCCTGGTGGCATGACATGAAGAATGGGCAGAGCCAGCTGTGTCTGCTTGTGACTGAGTCCTGTGGCAGAAGTATCTGCTTCAGTTCACCTGAGGAGCCTGTGACTGTCAACAGCAGTGACAGACCTCTGTTTGTGCTAGCACTGTGCGGAGACCTGAGGAAGCGAAACCTGTTAGGCTTTGTTTTATTGTTAAAGGTTTTTTGGTCTGAATTTTTCTTATGCCGTAACTAAGGTGTGTGAAGTGTTTTACCCATAAAGAGGAAGTTTTGAGTAAATTTGATCTATCCTAAAAAAAAAAAAAAAAAAAAAAGACAACATGAGCTAGAGTGCTAAATTAAGGGATTGAAAATAGTGGGAGTCAAGTTAGTGTAACAAGTTAATATAATAAGTTAATGTAACAAGGGGGGCCAAGCACCCAGAAAGAGACCTGGGTTTTGGAAATGTACAGCAAAACAAGATGAGCAGTACATTCTAGAATCAGAAGACAGCTCAGCATTTTAAAATAAAGAGCTTTGCTTATTTCCTCCTCAAGACTTAAAAAGGATATAATTTAAAACTATTCCTGCACGTTGCAGAGAGAATCATAACAATTAGTTTTGTAAGTGTGTGGAAGGAAAAAAGACTTTGCATTGAGGCTGGTACACTGGGAGCCAAGGTAACCGTGTCTGAAAGGAGCAGAGCATCATCGGTGGGCTTATGGCCATGAGCCCCAGGCTTGCCTTGTCTAAACAGTGGGAAGTGATTTAAATTTGAAATTTTAGTGTTAAGTTAGAGAAATGAAAATATAACAAACTGTTGCGTGTAGCTTTTTGCTACCTTTCCTTAGTTCTGGGAACGGGCTGTGCTACCAACTCCCTCCCAGCTTCCCCTGAAAACATGGATAAAAGGCACACGCGCACGCCACTCTGTTTTGTGATCTCACATGGCTGGTCAACTTTTTCCATCAGAAGCCTGGCAAACCCTGTCTCCTCCGTTGTATCTCCCTTTTTCTCCAGGGACCTGGAAGGCTTGTCTGTACCTTTTGCCCAGCAATTGGCTCATGGCTTTCTTTACTGACAGATCAAGAACCAATTGGGGAACAGGACCTTAGCACCAAAACTGCTCCTACAACAAACAACTGTTTGATTCTAGGTTTTGGGTGAATCATGGAAGCAGTTCATCTGTGCCTCTTCTTTTAGCTCCATACATGCGCCTTTCTCTAGAGCACCAGAGTAACTGCTCAGAGCAGTAGCTCTGAGATTATTTGGGATGGTGGGAGATGGGCCCTGCCTTGTGAAGATAGTGCTCAAGCAGAACAGTGTTGTCTGGATTCAAGTTTGTTATTTATGCATCATGTCACAAATGAAGGTTGGTACCATTTGTTCTGAGTCCTGTGAGCCTACTGCTGTACTGAAGGATGGATTGTGGCAAGTCTCCCAGTTCACTAACATCAGTCCCAAGCGCCAAGCCCAGCTTCCATAGCTGCTGAGGTCCCAGAGCCAAGACAGTGCTGTGTCTAATGAAGACCTAGGAGGCTTGGTAACTGTACTAATGTAGACTGGATGCCAGTCCCTCAAAGAATTTATTAAGGCAGTGGCTGGTAGCTAGAATCTTTGAGCCATCGTATGTATAAATGGGATGGGAGCATGGTCTAATAAGGAGTTGAGATGTGTGTCTAGTGCCATTTGTTTTTCTGAAATATTTTTTGGTGTTCTGGTGTTTTGCCTTCAGTCTTTCATGATGACTTCCCAAATCAATGTTTCTTTGCTCTAGCTACACAAAAGAATGCCCCGGGAGCTTTAAAATATAAATCAAAGCAAAACAAAACAACTTCAAGGTACACATTCTGGTGTAAGCCCAGCAGTGCCTGTTGTCTTCTGGAGACCAGCCAATGTTAGGCTCCAGTTCGTGGTTCAGAGCTGAAGTTCAGACTTCAGGAAATGGCGGAGTCACAGTTGTTCTGGCTCTGAGGACCAGGCAGGCACCTTATCTCCATCCCTATAGCCTTGTCCAGAGATCTCACCTTTAAATGCGGTAGAGGAAGAGGCGCAAGGATGGCTGCCACTTGCACCTTGCTGTGTGTGTGGCTTTTCAGGAAGGCCTGCTTGGAAAGTGATCACTTGCCTAGTGCCAGTCCTCAGAGCCTAACTTCCCCATGGCTTATGGCTGCTTCGGATGTCCTGGCCCAGGATGCTGCTTGGTTCCCTCTTCTGAAAACATCCCAGAGGCATCTGCAGTGTTGGTAGGATTCAAGCATAGATAAGTTTGGGGCTGTTATAAAGTGTGGTCATAGTACAGTTTTCTCTGAGTGGGATTGGCTTCCCATCGTATCTCTACCCAACTGCTCCGCTCCCCATTCGCCGCTTGAACAGTAATAATGGCAGCAGTATGGCTGGGCCAGCAGTCTGGCAGCAGAGAATTTTCCAGGGCACATCCGTCAGTTTCCCTGTGCACCCCAGATTCTCTGGAAAGTCCCTGTTAGCAGGTACAATAACGCACAGGATTTTCATTAGCAAATGCTTGTCCGCAGCAATTTAACAATTTCTTATTCTGTTTATACATGAGGGGGCAGTGTGACACCATAAAGCAAACAAACTGTTACATTAGCTTATTTTTATTGGTGTATAGTAATTTTTAGGTGAGATTTCTAGGGTGTTCAGGTAAACGCCTTTCACTGTCAGGTTTTCCAACGTGGACACAAGTGTAAGACACACTGTCACTCACCACATAAGCCATGCGCTTGATTCTATTCAGATGAGTAGGAGGTGACCACAGTGCCTTTTATTTTGAGTTTACATTCACGTTCTTTCAAAGCTGGGAGCTTGATTCTTGTCTCCACCTGAGGAGCGTGTCAGTTGCCTGCAGTTGCAGTGTCTCTGAGACCCATGTCTCTAATGTTTTATTTCATGGCTTCATTGAAGGCTGCAAGGCTCGTGTGCTGGGGGGGGGGGGGGGGGAGCCTTTAACCTTAGGTCTGGGTGGCCATGGGAGATCCATGGTAACTTACCGCAGTGCGGTCTGCCTCTCTTTATGGCACACACATTACTTTGTCCAAAGGAAAACAAATTGCCAAGCAAAGAAGCAGAACATTTTAATTAATGTTATTAATTAATTAATGTTATTATATCTGATATATGAATGACGTTGTAGATAAATCAAGGTGGTAATGTTCTGGGTTTCAGAGATGGAAGGGAAAATTATTAAGAGGGGTAGAAGGTATTAAGTAAATTGATGAACTCTATAAAGCATTAAATAAGGAAATTATGAAGAATGTAAATAAGAGTTGAGACAGGTAATTGCATAAGCCAGCCTATTTTTAAATGTGTAAAAAATGTTTGCAAATGGATGTTTCTGTCTCTATAGTTGGGAAAAAAGATCAAGTCCGGTGTTTTGGCATAAGAAAAATAATTCTTTGTGAACGTAAAGGGTACTTAGTGCATTAGTACTGCATTCCGGCCACCTTTCTTTGGGAACGAAGGGCTGTGATTTTGTCTGCCTCATGAGAAAAACCATTGTACTTGTTTTCTTTCAGAAAAAAATCTCACTTGAAATACAATGATTCGATAGTATTCTAATTTTAGTGAGATGCTCTATTCTGAAATTTTATGTTAATCTTTTCTGATGTCAAATTCAGAGGGTTGGGTTTTGGCTCTGGCCTATCCCTAATGAACCCCAAATCTAATGTGGCTGGATTCTAGTTTGGTCCAGCAGTGCACAGGTCTTACTCATGGATACCCATTGTCATGTTTCTTACCTGATGACAGATTTTTCGGACCTCGCCTGACACCACATTTGCTGAGCCCACATGCCTGTCAGCATCACCCCCAAACGCCCCCCCACGACAGTCAAAGAGACAAGGGCAGAGGACGAAGAGACCAGTGGCAGTGTACAACCTTTGTCTTGAGCTGGAGGAGGGTAAGATGCTGACTGGGGTTTCTGCTTGGTGGCATGTTGACTGCACGACAGTCACACGCCCTCTGGGCAGTGTGAGGTGCTTCAGTCTCTGTTCTGATTTCTTTGTCCCCTAAGATTGTAATGTTTTAGATTAGCACGGAGGGTGACGCTTTCTGGTCAGGGAGAAAAATGCAAGTTTCTGTTTTATGTTTGTTTTTGTTTTGCACAGTTCTTTTTTTATTTTGAAGACAGTTTAAATTTCTTTTTTGGGAGACTTGTGTGACCTCCTGTGAGGTTACATAACCCAGAGACAAATGGAACTAAAATTAAAGCAGGTCTTTGATGTGAGGAGCTGGTGGAGCCAATCCACTGCTAATGCGTCTGGATTAAAGGCACTGGTCACTGTTGCTGTGGGGCTTATGGGCGTCTACACTGTACTAAACCCAGTGGACTGAAGTTCTCTTAGTCATGTCAAAAGCCTGGAGTGGCAGACGGACCTGCCTTTGAAGTTTGGTTACATCAGCTGGGTTCAGTTGAACTGGGGCAGGTGGTGATTCTCCGGTCCAGCCAAGCTACCCTTGCCACCTAGCTTTCACCTCACAGCCATGTCTGAGGCCGTGAGCCCCATAAAAGCTGACTGGTTATTTGTGGTCATGTGGTTTTGTGTGGAGCATAAGGTGATTGTGGTGTCAAGCCTGCATTTTTACATGTAGCTCCTGTCATTACTCCCTCTTGTTGAGTCAGTTCTCCAAATTTAAGATGCTTCCTGAGTTTTTTCCTGTTCTTGCTTCAAGCCCTTAAATCTTTGTAATCCATTCCAATACCCGAGGTAGTATTGATTGGTAACAAATTACAATACCCACATCATAAACACAAAGAGAAAAGTATCTATTGGTTTATGCAAGGAACTGATGATTGACTTGGAGTGACTGGAGGTATATTCAAAAAGACCCAGAGTGCCCCTGTTTATAAGACCAGGGATATGGACTCCTCTTGTTTCTTTTTGAATTGCTCCATGTGCACATGTGACAGAAACACAGTCAGATTGTATTATCCTGGAGAAATACATGAATCATTGATACCATTCTTTAATAGAGAGAGAGAGAGAGAGAGAGAGAGAGAGAGAGAGAGAGAGAATATGTTAGAGGTCAGCCACTCTGTAATCTATCTTTTCAGGAGTCTCTTCTTGAATTTGGAACTCACTGATTGACCTTAACCTCTGGTGAGCTCCCCATCTCTGCCCCAGTATCATTCAGTGCTAGGGTTACAGACCTGTATGGCCAGGCTCAGCTTTTTATGTCAATTCTGGGGATCCACATTCCAGTCTTCCAGCTTGCTCAGCAGGAACATCATGGATGAGGCCATCTCCCCAGCTCTCAGACGCTCTCTCTTTAGACTTACTTTCCACTTGTGATCCCAACTGTGTTCTCCCCCACTCCCCCTTCTTCTCACTTTCATTCTTTGTCAACAAAGTTGCTAATAAGGAGTAAAACTGACTGGTTTGAGTTTCACCTTCTCTCACCTGTCCTGGTAGAAGTGTTAATAAACAGTGAAACAAGCAAATGTCGGAAGGTAGGAGGAGAAGAAATACTTAGAACACAGAGAGCTACCCAACGGCCTTCAGGGAAAGCAGAACTGGCTGTTTCATAGTGGAGGTAATCAGAGTCAGGCATTTGTCTGAAAATATATCCACATTCTACTATTCTTAGGGATAAAATTATATCTTAACAAGTCTACGGAGGTGCTAAGCTTCTAAATGATTATTAATGGATGAGGGATATCTCTTAGCAGCATTCACATCTTTGATGGAAAATTCAAGGTGCCACATAGAGTATATTGCTCCTAAGTTTTAGGTAATATATTTTTCCTCAGTGCCAGGCAAATGCTCTGACAAGGAACCATAATCACCACTGATGTTAGACTTTTTTTTAACTAATAAAATTTATTTTAAGATATACAACTCAGTATTGACTTTTTTAAGTCATCAAAATATAATAGTTAAATATATAATATAATATGATAGTTAAATGCCTCTTAAGTATACATGAAGCTAAAAGTAATAATGCACTCAACCAGTTTTTAAAAACTATTTGGAACATTAAAATGATAGAAGTAGAAAAAAGCTCTTATTAAGTCCTCTATGAAAGGAAATTGTGACAAGTTTCTGATTAGAAAGGAACTATTCTATCTCCAAGGGAGAATACACAGCGTAACTGTGACTTCATAGAATGAATTGGGTAGTGTTCCTTCTGTTTCTATTTTGTGGATTAGTTTGAAGAGTATTGGTATTAGGACTTCTTTGAAGGTCTGATAGAATTCTCCAATGAACCCATCTGGTCCTGGGCCTTTTTTTGTTCGGAGACTTTTAATAACTTGCTTCTATTTCTTTAGGGGTTATGGGACTATTAGATGGTTTATCTGATCCTGATTTAACTTTGGTATTTGGTATCAGTCTAGAAACTTGTCCATTTTATCCAGATTTTCTAGTTTGGTTGAATATAGGCTTTTGTAGGAGGATCTGATGACTTTTTGAACTTCAGTTTCTGTTGTTATGTTTCCCTTTTCATTTCTGATTTTGTTGATTTGGATACTTTCTCTGGCCCTCTGGTTAGTCTGGTTAGTCTGGCCTCTGGTTAGTTTATCTATCTTGTTGATTTTTCTCAAAGAAGCAGCTCCTAGTTTTGTTAATTCTTTGTATAGTTCTTTTTGTTTCCACTTGGTTGATTTCAGCCTTGAGTTTGATTATTTCCTGCCTTCTACGCCTTTCAGGTATATTTGCTTTTTTTTTTGTTCTAGAGCTTTCAGATGTGCTGTCAAGCTGCTAGTGTATGCTTTCTTTTTGGAGGCACTCAGAGCTATGAGTTTTCCTCTGAGCACTGCTTTCATTGTGACCTATAAGTTTGGGTATGTTGTGCCTTCATTTTCATTAAATTCTAAAGTCTTTAATTTCTTTATTTCTTCCTTGACCAAGTTATCATTGATTAGGGTGTTGCTCAGCCTCCATGTGTATGTGTGCTTTCTGTTGCTTTGCTGTTATTGAAGACCAGCCTTAGTACATGGTGACCTGATAGGTTGCATGGCATTATTTCAATCTTCTTATATCTATTGAGGCCTATTTTGTGACCATTTATATGGTCAACTTTGGAGAAGGTACTATGAGGTGCTGAGAAGAAGGTATATTCTTTTGTTTTAGGATGAAATGTTCTATAAATATCTGTTAAATCCACTTGGTCCATAACTTTTGTTAGTTTTACTGTGTCTCTGTTTAATTTGTGTTTCCATGATCTGTCCATTGATGAGAGTGGGGTGTTGAAGTCTCCCACTATTATTGTGTGAGGTGCAATGTGTGCTTTGAGCTTTAGTAAAGTTTCTTTTATGAATGTGAATGCCCTTGCATTTGGAGCATAGATGTTTAAAACTGAGAGTTCTTCTTGGTAGATTTTTCCTTTGATGAGTATGAAGTGTCCTTCCTTATCCTTTTTGATAACTTTTGGTTGAAAGTTGATTTTATTTGATATTAGAATGTCTACTCCAGCTTGTTTCTTGGGGCTATTTGCTTGGAAAATTCTGAGGTAGTATCTTTCTTTGACACCGAGGTTCATTTCCAGTATGCAGCAAAATGCTAGGTCCTGTTTACATATCTAGTCAGTTAGTCTATGTCTTTTTATTGGGGAATTGAATCCATTGATGTTAAGAGATATTAAGGAATAGTGATTGTTACTTCCTGTTATTTTCAGTGTTATTTTTCTGTTTGTGTGGCTATCTTCTTTTGGATTTGTTTAAAGATTACTTTCTTGCTTTTTCTAGAGTGTAGTTTTCCTCCTTGTGTTGGAGTTTTTCCATCTATTATCCTTTGTAGTGCTGGATTTGTGGAAAGACATTGTGTAAATTTAATTTTGTCATGGAATATCTTGGTTTCTTCATCTATGGTAATTGAGAGTTTTGCTGGGTATAGTAGCCTGGGCTGGCATTTGTGTTCTTGTAGGGTCTGTATGACATCTGCCCAGGATCTTCTAGCTTTCATAGTCTCTGGTGAGAAGTCTAGTGTAATTCTGATAGGTCTGTCTTTATATGTTACTTGACCTTTTTCCCTTACTGCTTTTAATATTCTTTCTTTGTTTTGAGCATTTGGTGTTTTGACTATTATGTGACTGGAGGAATTTCTTTTCTGGTTTAATTTATTTGGAGTTCTGTAGGTTTCTTGTATGTCTATGGGCATGTCTTTCTTTAGATTAGGGAAGTTTTCTTCTATAATTTTGTTAAAGATATTTATTGGCCCTTTAAGTTGGGAAACTTCACTCTCTTCTATACCTATTATCCTTAGGTTTGGTCTTCTTCTTATGTTCTGGATTTCCTGGATGTTTTGGGTTAGTAGCTTTTTGCATTTTGCATTTTGCATTTTATTTGACTGTTGTGTCAATGTTTTTTATGGTATCTTCTGTACCTAAGATTCTTTCTTCTATCACTCGTATTCTGTTGGTGATGCTTGCATCTATGACTCCTGATCTTTTCCTAGGATTTTTATCTCTAGAGTTGTCTCCCTTTGTGATTTCTTTATTGTTTCTATTTTCATTTTTAGATCCTGAATGATTTTGTTCAATTCCTTCACCTGTTTGATTGTGTTTTCCTGTAATTCTTTAAGAGATTTTTGTGTTTCCTTTTTAAGGGCTTCTTGCTGTTTACCTATGTTCTCCTAAATTTCTTTAAGGGAGTTATTTAAGTCCTTCTTAAAGTACTTTATTATCAACATGAGATGTGATTTTAAATCAGAGTCTTGCTTTTCTGATGTATTGGAGTATCCAGGGCTCACTGAAGTGGGAGAACTGGATTCTGATGATGCCAAGCCTTGGTTTCTGTTGCTTATGCCCTTGCCCTTGCCTCTTGACATCTGGTTATCTCTGGTGTTCACTGGTCTTGCTGTCTCTGATTGTAGCTTGTTCTTCCTGCCAACCTGTATGTTAGTACTCCTGGGAGACTAGTTCTCTTGGGGAGGAATTTGAGTAAGGAGAGCTGTGGCACAGGGTCAGCTCTGGGCTACAGATGGAAACCAAAATGATCCTGTCCTTGGCTGTTCCTTGGTTCCTGTGTTCTAATGGCTCTGAGTGGGTCCCTCTTAGGCCAGGAATTTGAGCAGAAGTGGTGGTCTTACCTGTGTTCACACGTGTGTTGGTACTCCTGGGAGACCAGCTCTCTCCCAATGGTATTTGAGTATGGAGCCCTGTGTCACAGGTTCATCTCCAGACACTGAGGCACAGGATCAGCTCCAAATGCAGACAAAACCCAGAAGGATCGACGTTAGACTTCTTAAATGTTTTTTGATTTTTCTGTCTTATGCTTATTATTTCATGATGTTTAATTACATGATATTTTACTGTTTTCTATTTTATTTCTTTTTGGCGACAACCTTGGCTTTTCTCTTTCTGTAACTATTTATTTGAGACTTTTTTTTTCTTATAAAATATATTATGGTTATGGTTTCTCTTACCCCCAACTCCTCCCAGACCCTCCCCATTTTCCACCCACCAAGGCTTCTTTAAAAAATTACTAATATAATACAATATGAAATAAAATCAAGTAAATCAGAATAGTCAGGGTCTGACTGCAGTGAGGAGATACCATGACCATGGCAACTCTTATAAAGGCAAACATTTAATTGGGGCTGGCTTACACTTTCAGAGGTTCAGTCCAATATCATCATGGTGGGAAGCATGGCAGTGTGCAGGAAGACATGGTGCTGGAGGAGCGGAGGGTTCTGTTTCTTGATCTAAAGACAGCCAGGAGGAGAATATTCCACAATTGTGGAACTTGAGTACTAGGAGACCTCAAAGCTCACCCCTGTGGTGATGTATTTCCTCCAAAGGACCACACACACTCCAACAAGGCCATACTTTTTAATAAGGCCACTTCCCATGGGCCAAGCTTTCAAGCACATGAGTCTATGGGAGCCAAGCCTATTCAGACCACCACAGAGACCAAATAGGAAAGAAAAAAAAAGAGCCAAAAGAATATACATTCACACACACCTAGTAAACCAATAAAACCACAATTGGAAACTATAACTTATAAGCACAAGATCTGTATGTAAGATCTTTTTTTCTTTTCTTTTTTTTTTTTTAAGGCCCATACAAAGCTTTGTGAGACAAAGTCCTTCCAAACCACTATTGTGTCTTTCTTGTGTTGGCTGTCTACTTCTGGGCACAGGGCTCCTATGGGAGGTAGCTTCTCTTACGATAACTTCTGGGAATAGGAGAATGCTCTTAGTCACTTTATTGCTATGCTTTCTTAGCAGAAAAGTATTTGGTTTTCAGCTAGATACATGGCCAAATCTAGTCTCAGGTCAACCTTGAGCTTTTTGTTTGTTTGTTTTTAATTATCCATGTATCAGTGTATTTGCTTGAGCATATATGCAGCACACATATGCAGTGCCCATGGAGGCCAGAAGAGAGCACTGGATCCCCTGGAACTGGAGTTACCATGTAGGTCCTGGGAATTGAACCTGCATCCTCTGGAAAAGCAGCCAGTGCCCTTAACTGCTGAGCTGTCTCTCCAGCCCCACGCCACCCATCTGAAACTTGTCATAGTTAGGAAAGCACCTGAGTTTGGTGATTGGATTATTTTCATATTACCTTAAAAGTGAGAAGAAAATACAAATCAATTAAAAAGGAATATTCAAATTCGAGGTTGTGAATATGAATATTTTTCTGAGAACAGTAGAGAGGTGGGTGACATATCTGAAAGGAGGCCTGCAGGGGTTTCCCTCATGCTTACTGTAGAAGCCTATAATCTATATAAGGAGCTTGAGTAGCACTTGATGTTATCGATAACATGCCAAAAATTCAGAAATAACTGAATCATTTTTAATTTTGATTTCAGTTCTTTGAGAGTGCATCACGCCGTGTGGGCCAGGTGGGCTCCTGCCTTCGGTGATCCTTTTAACTTAGCTCTCAGAAGGCTCACCACAGTGGAGCCCTCCACGTCCAGCTTACTTGTTTATTCTTGCTGCCAGAACTGAGAGTGCCTTCTATACCATCTAGTTTTCAACTTCAAAAAGGTTCAAAACCCACTTAACAGCATTCTGTAGCACTGTCAGAGCAGTTACTGCCTGTGCTTTAGCTGACTTTGTTTAAAATGTAGTATGAATCTGCTAGAATATTTTAATGTGGCAATGTCCATTAATTAATTAATGTCCATTAATCTCTTTGCCTCATAGAGTAAGGTAAATTTGACTTCCTAAAATCTAGCATAAATAGTTTTTGTCTAAAAGGTAGGTAGAATTCTTTTTTTCTTGCCAAGATTTGGGGGGAAGATCTGAATGAGCGAGATTACTTGTGGTTTGGTCATGCACTTGGTATCTGAATGAAGAGCCTTTGGTACATTAGTTTGTGTTGAGCCTTCCAGTCAGTCTTGAAGAACGTTTAGCTGGGTTGGGCTTAGCATCCATGGACAGGTCACTGTGAAAAGTCTACAAGCCTTCATAGGGCAGTGTCTAAGACACTGTCTTAGTTAAGGTTTTACTGCTTTGAACCGACACCATCACCAAGGCAACTCTTTCTTTCTTTCTTTTTTAAAAATGTTTATGTATGTATGAGTACACTGTCACACCAGAAAGAGGGCATCCGATTCTATTACAGATGGCTGTAAGCCACAGTGTGGTTGCTGGGAATTGAACTCAGGACCTCTGGAAGAGCAGTCAGTGCTCTTAACCGCTCCAGCCCCTGGAAGGCAACTCTTCTAAGGACAGCATTTAACTAGGGCTGGCTTACCGGTTCAGAGGTTCAGTCCATTATCATCAAGGCAGGAACATGGCAGCATCCAGACAGGCATGGTACAGGGGGAGCTAAGAGTTCAGCATCATCCTCTGAAGGCTGCTAGCAGAATGCTAGCTTCCAGGCAGCTAGGATGCGGATCTTAAAGGCCACACCTACAGTGACACACCTACTCCAGTAGGCCACGCCTCCTAATAGTGCCCCTCCCTGGGCCCAGCATATACAGACCATCACAGTCTCCAAAGCATAGAGCCTTGAAGCAGCACCGCCTTCTGCTTTGGACGTCTGTCATTCCCAGGTTGAAAGTTGACCACTCTATGCACAGCAGGTCGGGGTTTCTACAGAGACTACCCTGTGGGCACATCTGCCATGAAAGTTATTGCAAAAGTTGTCAGAATCAAGAAGGCTATGAGCTCTGCCACAGAGTGATTGTGATATAGGTAATAAAAAGCAATTGAAAACAATTTTTGTTGTATATGATTAAATGGCATTCAATTTATTTGAAAAGGAACTTAAAATTCTAGTTATTTCCTAAAAGATTGTTACTATCCTGAGTGGAAGCGAGTAGGGTATCCAGTTCTCTTAATTAAAGCAGCTATTGGGTTTTCCGAAATGCTCGCCTGCTCTAGGACTACACACTGCTCATTTCCTACAGCCTTTAGCCATCTCTTGAACATCGGAGCTGCATCAGTTCGGCTGAGTCTGTTATGGAGTAGCAGAATCTGAGGTGGGTTTCTTGACGAGGTGGGTTCCTCGACGCTTTTCTTCCTTTCGTCGTCCTGTCCCTTGTTTTTATTTCCTCAGAACTAGTACTGCCGCGCAGCTATGCTGCAATAGGCTGTTCCTGTTCTGCCATTCCTCTGTGTTCGTGTCCACGCTCCCTCTGTTATGAGGAGGGCCTGCTGGGTTCTTTGTAGTTCCCTCTAACGTGGAGGGAAGTTTGTAAGCCTGCTGGAGGTGAAAGTGACCCCTCGTTTTCCTTCCGAGGCAGGGGGAATAGAGAAGTAATGATCTGAGGAATGAGGAGAAGCTTGCCATATGAGTTTTGACTGAGTTCTTCTTTCATACCAGCTCGAATTTTAAACGGAACTAGACGTTTATGGGACTAGTTGTTATACGCATCTTCCTGAGTATAATTAGATATTCTGTGCCTGTCTTCTGTGCATGATATAGCAGTTTACTTCTTTAGGCAAGTTAAAAATATAATTTAGAATCATCTGGAAGCCAGTTGGCAGGATATAACATTCTCTGCTGTTGGTCAGTTGGCAGGATATAACATTCTCTGCTGTTGGCTCTGTCTTGGGTACCGTTGGGTTGGCGCTTTTAACATTTGGATGACAAACGTGTTAACTGCAGCACATTTTGTTGAACGTGCGTTATTGTCGTCCTGCAGTGTGGCGGAGTGTGTGTGAGGGGGAAACAGACAGAGAAGCAGAGGGGTGTGAGCATACGCTGCTGTGGATGGAGCTGCCGCCGTGGATGGAGAGACAGCTGCTGGAGGAGAGGCCTGGTGCCTCCTTCCTGTGCTCTGCGGGAGTGGACCCTTATCTGGACCAGCCTCTGACTGCAGAGCACAGGACACAATGATCCCAGAGAGGTCCTTTCAGCCACCATTCAGTGCCACATGTCAGCAGCGGACACTGAAAGTGGTAATGGATCTGAATTTAGCCAGCTAAGGTAGATTGAGAGAATTTATCTTGATTCCGAGGCATGAGCAAGAAAAGAGAAGATGAGAAAGCGGTCTACTAAATGTAGATTTTCAGTCTAAACGCAGAGCCGTAAGTATGGTAGGGAAGTATTCTGCGATATCCCTAGCATATATAGGGTTTTTGATTATAAAATAGTGAACATTATTTGTTGAGGTTTTTTTTCTTCATTCATGGCTTTTATGGCAGTGGATGCTGGAATTGGAATTAATGTCACACTCCTCACAAAAACCTTCTATAAAACCTCTGATGTACACACTGCTCACACACTCAAGGTGATTGGTTAATCACAGTTACGTATATCTGCAGCTGAAGGAGACGGAGACAGTCTGTGGTTCTGTGCTTGGCAAACCCAACCGTCCTTTCTAGCGTTCTCAGAGCCAGGGCTCTTTTGGCAAGGTGACTCTGGTTCAGGAGAATGAGAAGACCACTAAGTGGTTGTCAGTGAAGGAGAGGAATTGTGACCATGGAAAGAGAAGTATTAAATACCAAGATGTTGTGTCTTCATAGAGAAAGGATACTCCTTGAACTCACAAACAAAATGAAACTCATTTTTTTCTGGATACATTTTAAAGTTTTAAATAAAATATAATTGTACCACCCCCTCTCCTTAACCTTTTTTATATCCTCCCCTCCACAAACTCATGAGACTTCCTACTCTTTAAGTGTTACTGTTGTGTATACATGAATGAATAAGTATGAAAACATGACCTATGAGTCATGTTCAGTCTTGCTTGCGTGTATGTTTCTAAGGATGAACACATGGTGTTGAGTACGAAGCAGTCAAGGGACAGGTCCCTGGGGAAGACTCATTATTATTTCTTAGCAGTTGTTAATCACTTATAGCTTTTCATGTAGGGGTGAGGCCCCACCGGATTTGTTCCACCTATGTCGACATGTCAGCTAGTAGTGAAATTAGACAGAAGTCAGTTTACTCTCTTTGACAACATGTCCACTTTGATCTATCGGCTCAAGCCAGTGCAGGGAGGTCATTACCGCACAAAGATGTCAGGGATGCCTGGTTGGTCCTCGTGACTCCCACGAGAATGTCTGTATAAAGCCCGTTTCTGTAGATGCGCATTTGTCAGGGAGTTGTGGTGGCCATGTCTTGCCCAGAATGTTAGCAGAGCACTTCCAACAGTGTGAGAAATAGAAGCACCCGGAAACAGGGTTGGCATTCGTCGTCGTCGTCACTTGTATCCGGCAGCTGTTGACTTTGCTTATGGACATATCTTATCAGCTTCACATCTAAGCAACTCATGTGGGGCAGGCCTCCATCTTGGGCTTGGAAATGGTTCTTCGCGATATTTTTGTAATTGTTCAATCTGACCTTGCAGCAGTGGGCTCTGGGTACTAACTTCCTGAGTGTGGGGTCCTCTTGCCACCCCCCCAAGCATGCCATGATTATTTGGTGTAGAATTACTATGTTGTAATGCTGAGTCCGAGACAGGGCCCAAAATGCAGCAGTCCACATAGACTGATGATTTCTTAACTCATTTTTACAGTGATAGGATCGATGGGTTAGAAAAAGCAGCCAGAAGCTCCTAGGCTGGAATTGAGTTGTGGCGTGATCATGCATGCAGCCGCCTCTGTGTGGGTGGCTCCTCCAAAGCCTGCTGCGAGCTCAGCCCCCTAATGCTAAGTGACAAAGCAAAAGGCAACTTCTCCAGCTTCCTGTATAGTCTCGACTATACCTCTGTGTGGGATGAACATTGTCCCTTTTCCTGGGAGAACAAAAAAAAGGGGGGGGGCATTTAACACCCCTAAAAGCTACATAGCTGCACTGGTGAAAGTGAGGTTGAGGCAGGTAGCTAGCTTGTATAGAATAAAGTCCCTCTAAAGCCCGTCTCCCGGTGGAGCATGCTCTTTCTTCACTTCTAATAGCTTTTATTTTAATTTCTAGTTCTGAATTCAAGCAGCTGCCACTCTCTTTTTAGGCCTCTCTGAGAGTCTTACAGCGTAGGAGGCAGTTGGACTGTCTAAGAAACATCTTTTCAAACCAACCGCAGTATTGTTTGTCCTGAATGAAATAGAATTTTTAAGGCTGTCAAGAGTAACTGATTTGAAATGTTTTCTTTGATAGGCAGGAAGACGAGCAGATATCTTGAAATGGAAGGTATTATGCCAGTGCGGCCAATTCTGAATTACTTATATTGCTAAGAGACCCGTAAGGACCCAGAAGAAGTCTAGCAGAGCATAAGGGTGCGCCTGCAGCTAAGGCAGCCGAGCACCCCACCCCCTCCTCGCCAGCTGTTGAGGAAAAGTGGAGTGTCTGGGTTTGGCCTTAGCTGCAGTGGCACACACGTCGAGGCCTTGACTCCCGTCTATGAGCCTGTTCGTGGAGGAGTACAGTGTTACCTTTGGATGTCACGCCTTTAGTCCCAGCACTGGGAGGCAGAGGCAGGCAGATTTTGAGTTTGCAGCCAGCCTGCTCTACAGAGTGAGTTCAAGGACAGCCAGGGCTATATAGAGAAACTCTGTCTTAGGGGTGGCAGGGGACACTAAAAAAATTTTTTTTTTCTTCGAGCCTGTTCAAAAGAAGTTTTTTGTTGCATTTTGGATCTATGAATGTTTTCTAAGCTGCCAGATCTTTTTTTATGTGTGAAATGTAATTGTGATCATGATTTTTATTTTTCTCTTTGTTTCATAATAGGAGCCATAGTTATTTAATTCTATTTATTATATTGTATTATTTTATAAAAACCAAGATTTATATACTCTTTTCTTAAACATATTATAGTTTATGGAGGAATATGCCACAGAATTGAGGAATAGTTCTGTAATGGCTAATTATCATACTGCTTGACAGATATTGCTCTTACCCCCAATATTTACTAAGCTTAGGTATTTCTCACAACAAACTACAGGTAGTAATGTATCTCTCTGTGAAATAAAGAAACTGGGATGCAGAAGAGGTGAGTAGCTCTTTTAGATCCCACAGCTGTTGTCCACAAGACCAGCAAGACTACCAGGCGATCTGCCTCTCAGGCTTCCTCACTGTGCACCGCAGCACAGACAAAGCCTCGCAATAACAATCAAAATCTTTCCACCCCACCCCCACCCAACAGGGTGACTGTGAATGAAAAGGAAATTGGAAGAGACTCTCCTGTAAAAGAAACATTGTTTAAATACACAACGATCAAGGAAATCTAAGAATGTAATCAGTTCTGACAGTGGTTATCCCAAGGGCTTGAGAATCTGGTAATTGTGTTTATATCCTTTTTTTTTTTTTATAGTAATTGCTTATTATAACGTATGACATATACATGTTTATACAAAAGACATGCAAACAGTTATGTTAGTAGATGTATGTGTGTAGAATCTTAGCTTTCCTTTGCATTTCATGCTTCCTGTGCGGGGTATCAGTTTTAAGATTTTGAAGTTAGGAGGACCAAAAAGCAGAGCCCTGGAGTGATGATGGGGGTGTCCCTGTGGGTGTAGCCAGCTCTCTCTGCTGGGCCACGGTGTAGCCTCCTCCTTCCCCCTTGCCCTTCACCACTGTTCACACTGCTCCTGCACTTTGGGGTTATTACTGCTGGGGATACTTGGGTAGCAGAGAATTTTGTTGACTGGTAGACTTAAGTTTGTGTTTAAGTGAGCCTGGATTGAAGTCCCTGGCCTCCCCTTGATGCATTTTGTGGCCTGAGCAAATCTCCTCTGTGCCTTAAGACTTTGTGCAGTGTAACTATGATGCAGTTTTTGTGAAGCACAGTTGAGCTACAGTGTGTAGGGGCTGCTCTAGAATTTTAGCTTCTGTTTTCTTTGTGGCCTAATACATGAAATACATCTGTTGGTATGCTTTCAAAGTAAAGTAATTTGGCCTTTTGAATGATTTTCATCGATCAGAATACCTAGGGTGTTGATGGCTAACTCCTTTGTTTGGTGATTACTGGTAACTAACATTTGGTATGACAGAAAAGGCCAGGGTCGGAGAACAGATGAATAGCTGGGAGTCTTAGCAGCTTTACTGTTACACCTGTGGTTCTCTACCCATGGGTTGTGACCCCTTGGGAGCATTGAATATCAAATAATCTGTATATGAGATATTTATATCATCATTCATAACAGTAGCAAAGTTACAGTTAGAAATAGCAACGAAGTAACTTTATGGTTGAGGGGAAGTTACCACAGCATAAGGTATTAAAGGGTCACAGCATTAGGTAAGTGAAAAACCGCTGGTTGACACTGTCTAGGTGGGCCTAGAGTTTGTGTTCTGTGCACAGTGCTCTCAGTTTCCTGAAGTGCCAAAGCGCTGTGCACCATGGGAGTCTATGTGAGGTTTCACTCAGGACCTGTTTCCCTGTGGTTTCTAAGGATAATAATACGAGGCTGCTGCATGGATCGTAATAATCACAATAAGACATGCTCCACTTTGCAGGCTGGGCGGTGTGGGTGATTTCTGTTGACTGGACTGGCCTTCCTTGCTTCTAGTTGGATTGCTACAGACGCTCATTGACCTTTGCAAGTGGTAGGGATGGTGTCTTGAGCTGCAACCCAGTGCCTGGTAGCTTCTGCTGTAATTGAAAATGGGGTCCGGTTTGGTGGTTGTTATTTTTTTGTTTGTTTTGTTTTGTAATGAGCTTGATTATAATATAGCTGATTCCCTTATCAGCTTTCCCCAGTGTATATATTTGGCATGTTTTAGCTGCCCAATAGCTTTCTCAGGCAAGTATTGCGATGAACTTTTTTGTTTGTTTTTGAAGTTTTTTAATCAAAATATTATATCACTTCCCATCTCTTTCCTCCTTCCAGCCCCCCATGACTCCTCCCTTGAGAGTGGGAGTAAGTACATGAATTCGTCCCCAGCGGCCACTCTGCCTCTTCAGGCCTTGGTACTTCAGTTTGCAGCCGGGGAGCTGACTTTCCTCTGGCTCCATTTGTTTTGAGGAGAGGTTCAGACCTTTATGTCGTCTTGTTCTGTCTTTTCGGGATTAGAGGGTGCGAGTCCCCTTTCCTAGAGGTGATTTCAGATGTGGAAATGGCATTGCCAGTTAGAGTGAATTATCCTCCCCTAGCTGCTGCCGCCAAGCCACGTGTTTCTAAGCTCTCTCCGGCCCGGCCCGGAGAGAGCAGTGTCTCTCTTCTCCTGTGATAGAGTGACATTACGTGAGGTCGCAGTGTAACTGAAAAAGAGATGAGAGGGATTGGGGTTGGGAGGGGCTGGAAGAACCTTGGGCCTTGCCCATGCCAAGCTGGTGCTGCGCTGGGGCCTGCATCCCCAGCTCTTACCCTGCTTCTGATACCCGACTCCTTGAGCACTATGTCAGAAGCCCTCTGCTTTAGCCTCCGGAGTCTGTGAGAGGGCAGGCTGGGCACACCCCTTCCACCATCTCACAGTTAGCTTTGTTCTCTCACGGGCATCTCTCAGGGTTACTTTTCCCCACACTTCCGTCTTCTAGCCTGAGCTGTAAGGAACGTTTCCTGAATAAAGGAGTTTTCTGTCAATGTTCATGGGAATAAAGACTTTTGAAGTAAAGTTGGATTTGAGTTTTCTAGGAAGATAATTGATTCATTCACATTTTAATAATGTCTGTTGTTAAACTGAGTTTTCCAACCAATTTTTAAAAAACCAAGTGTCTACTTAAGGTATGGGATGTGTGTTTACATGAACTTTTCTAGGTAAGAGAAACTAATTTGTAAGGTAATACAGTTTTTCTGATGTAGGTGTTTGTTTGCTTGATCCTTTAGTTTTTTGAGACATGGTTTCTCTTCGTAGCCCTAACTGTCTGGGAACTCTCTCTGAAGGCTGGGCTGGATTTGAACTCAGAGATCTGACTGCCTCTGCCACCTAAATGCTGGGAGTAAAGGCGTGTGGCTCTACCATCTGGCTGCTTGTAGGGTTTGATGGAGGTAGAATAAATATGTGGCCTCGGAGTTCTGAAAGAGGATACTTTTAATGTCCGTCCTGCCTCTGACGGTTTCCTTGTATAAATCTTGCGTATTTGCCTTTCTTGACAGCGCGTCATAAGTGTCATAAAGACAGTATGTCACAGTTCTCTGGCCATTTCAGTCTCTCGTGTGACCAGCATACGGACGGCTGTAAGAGGAGCACTAGCATTTTTCTCTGGTTTGTAGGTGTTAATTGGATTTTGGATCCGCTGCACTCCTTCCCAGCCTCGCTGCCTGCAGCCTCTCTGCTGGGAACTGCTCTTTCCTGTGTGCCTGGCTTCCAGGTGGAGGAACCCATGACAGCCTGATTCTAGGGTGAGCAGTGAGAGAACCTCCTGACTTTGTAGGACAACCGGGGAGTGGGGAGCTTGGAAGAAAACAGAAAACAGTCAGTGTCTCTGTGTGTGTGTGTGTGTGTGTGTGTGTGTGTGTGTGTGTGTGTGTGTGTGTGTGTGTGTGAGAGAGAGAGAGAGAGAGAGAGAGAGAGAGAGAGAGAGAGAGAGAGAAAGGGTAACAGACCCATGTCCCTTTCAAAGCAATAGCAAGCTGCAGCAATCTATTCTGGAATCACATTCCTTACTCAGAACTGGAGCTGAAGAATGTTCTAACCATCCATAGAATTTACACCCAGTAATCTGAAACCAGCCAATATGCTAATGTGCTTTTAGGACGTGGGCACAAGAGTAAACTATATGTGACTAATACCTTACCTGTCCAAATTACACAGCAGAATTTCAAACTAGACTGATCGAGGACAGTGGTCGCAAGGTGTCATTTCCTGTTTGTCACTAGTATCCATGGGCTTGGATTGACTATACTGGGAAGTGGCACTGCCAGGCCCACAGTACTTTACTTTATGTGTCTTTTGCCCTCTGTCAGCCCTAAAATTTCATTGTTGATCCCCAACCCATCTGCTGTGTTGGCTGAAGTGCTCCATATGCACAGGTTTAACTCTGCACACTCTACCTCCACATTTGTTGTTGAGCATGGCATTTCTATGTGACATATAAATATAGTAACAGTTTGAGCTGGGGGGGGGGGGAATGTACAGTTCATCATGTTATAGTTCATGCCAGTCCATGTAGCAGCACATACTAGTTTGGTAAAATGTACCAACCCAGATTTTAAACAACCTAGAAGTTATGTTAAGACATGGAAATGAATTCCTGTCAGTAGGCCTCACGGCTCTTTCCAACACCCTTTGAATGTCATGGGTACCATTTGAGAGGCCACTATGGTGTGGTAGCTGTTTGTGAGTGACTTTCTGAACCCTAGGAAGCCAGTGCAAGCTGGCATTATGTCAAGAGGTTGGTTCTGCCAAACCCTATGCGGGAAGTCACCTAACTTGTACTGAAGCCAGTTTCAAAAGTAAAGTAGTTGATGCTGAGGTTTGAATCCATGTCTGTGTGTTTAGAGGAAGTTACTAGATACCAGCTCACGGTTTTCCATTATTTTCTGCTGTGATCTTAGAGGCGGTTTTTCTCATCAAGCTTTATATATGAATAACAGTGACAGTAGTATTCGAGGGTGGATTTTACTTACACACTAGCTTATATTATACTTACAGTGTGTCAATAATCCATGTTATGTGAGTACATTAAGATTCCAGGAATTCTTTGTGACTGTTCTCCAGCTATCAATACTTGGGAAGGTAAAAATGCCCTTATTTCCTAATATTTTAAAACTATAGTTAGTTTGCTGACGTGGGAATTATAAAGTACAGCATTTTGTTACAAAATCTGTGGTGATTTGAATGAGAACTGCCTCTGTAAACTAATATGTTTGAATGTTTGGTCCCTTCTTGGTAGAACTGTTTGTGAAGGATTAGGAGTTCTCTTTTTCCCTCCCTTCCTCCCTCCCCCTTCCCTCTCCCCTTCCTCCCTTCCTCCCTTCCTCCCTCCCTCCCTCCCTACACAGTGAGCTCTCAGCTGCTGCTCCAGTACCATGCATGATTGTCTGTCTGCTGCCTTGCTCCTCTCCGTGTGGCTAGGGACTCACCCTCTGAAATGCTTTTTTTTTTTTTTAATAAGTTATCTTGGTCACAGTAATAGAATAGAATGGTGACTAAGACAGTATTTAAGACTTCATGGCCTTCCTTCCAAAATATTTTATGTGATATTAGAGAGAATATTATTCTTTATTTGCTGCAACTTGTGTACGTGTATCTGTGGCGGGTGGTGGTGCTGCAGGGATGTGAATGTTCGAGATGAGACCACTTTGTACCCGATGGCGGGTCTTTTTTTCCTTGTTCTTGCTACACGTTGGGTCTGAGTGGAGCACGTCAGAGCCTGTCACTGCTGAGTTTTCTGTCCTTTCCCGTAGCTCAGGGTTGGTTGTTTGAAGCTGTTCCTGTGGTTTGTCCCTGTGGTTTTATTTCTTTGTCTGACCTTGCTCTTTATCCCTGGTAAATGACCTTATTGTGCCTATAGTCATTACTTTTTAGGGGGGTCCTGTTTGCCTATCTATCCTTTCTTAATGTGTTTTCAATCTTCTCTTTTTCACTTTAAGTTTGCTTCTTTAAATCAGCATATTGCTTGAGTCCAGAAGTGCACTTGGAGAGTCGCTATCTTTCACTTGGCAAGTTTAATCCATTTCCATGTAATTTCTATTACGGAACAGTTTCTGTCATTGTATGCTTCCCATTTCATGCGTTTGATATGGTTTTCCTTTTCTGCCTTTTCTTTAAGAAACCAAGCCAGCTTCCACCGTTTCTGAGGGCACTCTTCCGTCTTCTTGTTTCTAAAGCAGGTGACCTTACCTGAGTCACGGAACCTTACTTCCCTGTTGAGATCTTAAACTGTCATTTGCTTCCGTAGCCAGCAAGGCGGAGAGTCTCAGCTTCCACTCGTTTTCCCACCTCTGCTGGTGCCTCCTAGAACCTGGGTCTCATTGCCTCCTCATTCCCTCTATCAATGGCAGAAGTAGACTTTCCTAACCCTCTGTTGCTTCTCTTGATAAAATGTTGAAGCATTTTTCCATGAGAATAGCAGACTAGTACTTTCGGTGTCAGCCCTTTAGGGATTTTTAATGTCCCCCTTTTACAGCCTTAAAATGCCATTTACATTTTAAGTGGCAGGATTCTTTTTCCTTTGATCCTTTGAAAGTTTGCTGGATTCTGTTCTGATCTCATTGCTGTTTCGAATTCTTGTGTTAGACTGATTTTTACATGATGTGTTCTTCATGTTTGTGTATGTTTTGTTCTTTGTATCTGATATATATATATATATATATATATATATATACACACACACACACAAACATATATAAATTACACACACACACACACACACACACACACACACACACACACACACACACACACCGGTTTTTGATACACAGTTTCTCTGTGTAACAGAGCCCTGGATGTCATGGACTCACTTTGTAGACAAGGCTGGCCTCGAGTTCATGGAGATCAGCCTTCTTCGGCCTCCCAAGTGCTAGGATTAAAGGTGCACCACCACACCCTGCATTTCTGGCATTCTTGAATTATATAGTGGTTCCTTACGTTCATAATTTTCCTTATTCTTCCGTTTGCTGCCCTTACTGCTTTAAGCATCTCTTCCTCCCAGTTTGTTTCTTCTCCTAGAGCCTGGATGTTAATGGTTCTACTTCTGTTGTCTGTATTGTGCATCTCTAAATCACTGACCTCTCATCTTTTCTGGGTGTGCTCACTGTAGTCACTCCTGCCCAGCTGCGCCCCAGTACCTACAAAAGCAAGGGAAGGTTAGTTATTTTGGCTCATGGTTTCAAAGGGCCCAGCCCTTAGTTGATTGGCCCTGTCCACCTGGGCAGATCATAATGGTGGAGGAAGCCTGCAGCAGAGGCCAGCTACTGATATCACAGGGAGCCAGGAAGCAGGAAGTGAGTGAGAGGTCAGAGCTAGTCCCAGAAGTCCTGTCCCAGTTAGGACTAAGTTTTCCAGCCAGGCTCTCTCTCCTAACGTTCTCAGAACTTCCCCAGAATACTGCCACTAGGTGGGCACCGGGTTTTCAAAACTCACCTGTAAGAGCGTATTCTGTATTCAGAGCATAACACTATCTTAACTTCCCTTTTGTTCGTACACGTTCAAGCTCATAATTCTTTGTGAAGGAGGGGGGTGCTGTGAGTGTGCTGGCAAGCGTGCATTAGATCGGCATTCTCTCCCTTCACCTTTGCGTTTCTTCCCTCCCTGAGGCTGCTGATTCCAATAGTCTCCTTCCCTACATGCTTGTCTTAGAACCAAGCTTTGCTAACACACAGCTAACAGAAAGGTAGATGTTCAGATCCCGTGCCTTGGGTGAGTGGATTTACCGCAGAGTGTAGTGTGGAGTGCTTCATACTGCCCAGGGCCTGGTGGATCAGGGTCCCGAGAAGCCACAGGATCTGAGCACTGTCAGGTCTTCTGAGTACTGACCCCTGAATATTTCCTTTCTCTCTCTGTTGCACAGAGACAATGGACGGGTAAACACACATGTGTGTGTGGTATTATCTAATTAATGCTACTCAAATCGACCCCTGCAGCACAATTCCTCAATACCCACCCCAGTGTTCTGGGTTCCAGAATGAAAGACACACACACACACACACACACACACACACACACACACACA
>JADRCD010143943.1:22500-30604 GCA_019843815.1 Montemys delectorum | reverse complement strand
TCTCTCTCTCTCTCTCTCTCTCTCTCTCTCTCTCTCTCTCTTTGTGTGTGTGTGTGTATGTGTGTGCGTGTGCGTGTGCGTGTGTGTGTGCATGTGTGTGTTTGAGTGTGCATGAGTGTACATGTGCATTTGTGTATATGAACATGCAAATGAATAGGTGTGTATGTATGCGTTTATGTACACTTGTATGTGTATAAACGTGCATGTGTAGAAAGCAAAGGACAATTTTAGATGTAGTTCTTCTTTAGATGCCACCTACCTTTGTTTGAGATAGGGTCTCTTACTGAGCCTGGGACTAACCTAGTAGACATGGCTGGCTGGTTAGAGAGTCCCAGGAATCCTTGGGTGTCTGCTTTCTCAGCACTGGGGTTACAAGTTCCTATCACCAAACTCTGCTCTTTATGTGGATTCTCAGCAGGAGACTCAGAGCCTTGAACCTGTGTAGTAAACATGTCACTGTCTGGATTTTCCCTCTAGTCCTGGACCTCAGTTACCTCTGTTGAGCAGCTGTCATACTCTTTCTGAGTGAGGGAAGTTTCACTGAATGGTGTCTTTAGGAAAAAGTGAGTTGTTTTCTAAGCAGTAAATATGAAGTCAGATGTAATCCAGAAATATGAGGTAAGGAATCAAGTCCCCTTCACATCTACATGCTGCCTTATAAGGATGCTTGGGTTATCAGAGAACATAGATGCATAGATTTTTTATAATGAGTCAATATTTCGATGTAGACTTGAGTAAGTCACATCATCCTTTAAACCTCAGATTCAAATGAATGAAAATATTTTCAATGTTGCAAAGTTGTATTATATTATTATATTATATAGCTTAGTACTACATGATATCAGCAAAGGCTTGATGAATGCAGCTTGTAATGTTCCTGGCCATCTTGCACTAGACATGGGTGAGCAGCCGCAGGGCTTCTTTCAAGTGCCCTGTGTACTCCAATGAATGGTTAGCCTTGTGACAATATTAGCATCCTATCCTTCTAACTGTTCTACCTCATTTCCACGTTGATGTCATCCAGGCACAGGGCCCTCCATCAGGTGATGTGGAATACAGAGTAGAAGAGTTCTGGTGGGGAGTATGGAGCTGGAGCAGGAAGAAGTGGAGGATAAAGGGGAGGGGACTAACAGACCCCTGAAACACTCAGAGCATACACAATGGATCAAGTTCCTCAGCAAACAGAAACAATAAGATACTCTACAACAGGGTGTCTGTGTTTCCTCCTGTTCCTATGACAACACCATGACTAAAAGCAACCTGGGGATGGAATGGCTTATTTGACTCATACTTCTAGGTCATGATCTATCACTGAGGGAAGTCAGAGCAGGAACTTAAGCAGGAGCCTGGAACTCGGAACCATGGAGAAATACTACTTGCTGACTTGCTTCCAGGTTTTCACTTAGTTAGATTTCTTATAAAGCCAATAATGTTCCTTGCTTAGGAAGGATGCTGGGCACTCCTGTATCAGTTAATGATTATGACAATCCCTTATAGACATGTCCATAAGCCAATGTGATCTAGGCAATTCCTGTTAGATGCGTGTCAAGTTGACAATTAAATTTAGCTAGGATATAAAGCATAGTTTTAAAAAAATGAGAACATTTTTTTCATGAGCATTATTCAAAGGTCCCAAGACCAGGGTTCTAGCGTTAGCCATGTCACCAAGTAAAGCTATTTACTGAGAAATCAGTTCTGGGTCTTTGTCTAGCATAAAGACTGCCAGATAGAGGTTTTTGAGGTCCAGCATGCTATAGTCCTCTTAAAAGATTTATACCATCTTCTCTTACACAGAGTGAAAAATGAGGTAAATATTCACTGTACAGATCAGGAAAATGCCATATATGGTTTCAATTTAGAGAAGAGTCCAGGGAACATTAAAATACTCCTCTTTTAGCATTACTTATTCTTTGAGAATTTCTTACATGTATACACTGTAGTCCTACCACGTTCATACTCACTTGCCTCTGTAACTTCTCCCAGAACCTCCCCTATGTTTCCCTTTCACTTTCAGCTTCATATCCCAAACCAAACAAACCAAACATCTGCTGGATCGAATTATTGCTGTCCATATATGAATGCACATCCACTGGAGCCTGGTCAGCCTACCTATAGTCACATCTCTTTAAAAAAAAAATGATTCTTCCTCTTCACATTTTTCTCTTCCTCCACATCAAGTGTCAGTATTTCCTGAGCTAGGAGCTCATATGCTTTTTTCACCTCTCCATGCTGGAATGTTGACTGCCTTGATTCTTGTGAGTGTGTGTGTGTGTGTGTGTGTGTGTGTGTGTATGTGTGTGTGCAGATAATATACAGGTAGCCACAGTTATTGCAATCGCAGGACAATGGTCCAGTCATGCCCAGAAGACATGCTTTTGCTTTAGCTCTCCCTAGCCTCTGTGTTTTCGAGACTTTCAGCCTGCATGTGTGCAGTGTTGTCTGAGTCTTGAGTAATATGGCATATAGATATCCCATTTTTGTGTGGGATCACCCTGTAGACACTGATTCTCTGTACTTTGACCAGTTGAAGGCACTCAACTTTTAAAAGGTAAATGAAAGATCCATGGATTTTATACAATTCGGAATAAACCAAATCCATTTTTAAAAAACTGCCAGGAATGTTTAAATCTATGATCTTGTAGAACTGAACTTCTGGGGTGGGGGGAGAAATCCATAAGGAACAATGGCATTGAAGTTTCCATTCCCTTCCTTTCCAAGGAGGCCTGCTGGACACCAAGAACATCCAGGCCTGAAGGGGTTCCAGAAACATCTAGGTTACACTACATCTTGCCTAGCTCCTGTTTGCCAGGTCCACCTGGGGTATAGCCAGCAGAAGTAAACTTCTCCCTGTCCTATAAGCTCCATCGTCAGGCCCATGGCTCTGCTTCTTGTCCTAAGGAAGCCTGTGAGATCTCAGGAACATTCAGTAACACCTGGGACACAACCAGCAGGGATGAGTAGAGTACTGTTTCCTGAGCTCCATTGTCAGGCCCAAGATTCTGCCTGCCTCCAGGAAAAGTTCTGTAAGCATCAGGAACATCCAGCCAACACCCAGGACAACCAGATGGCTAAAGGCCAGAGTAAGAATACAACCAATAAGAGCAGGGCAATATGGCACCACCAGAGCCCAGTTATCCTTCCACAGAAAGCCCTGGATATCTTCACAGAGCCAAAGCTCAAGAAGATGACCTTAAATCCAATTTTAAAAAGATGATAGAGGCATTTAAAAAGGAGATGAATAAATCCTTTAAAGAAATTCAGCAAAGTAAAATTTAAAAAGTGAAGGAAATGAATAAAACTGTTCAAGACCTGAAAATGAAAATAGAAGCAATAACAAAAACACAGACTGATGGAATCCTGGAGATGGAAAGCCAAGAGAAGAGAGCAAGAAGGAAAGACACAAGCATTACCAACAGAATACAAGAGATGGAAGAGAGAATCTCAGGTGTAGAAGATACAATTGAAGAAATCTATACATTAGTCAAAGAAAATGTTAAATCTAAAAGTTCCTGACATTAAATATCTAAGAAATCTGGGACCATATGAGAAGATCAAACCTAAAAATAATAGGAATAGATGAAGACTCACAGCTCCACAGCCGAGAAAATATACCCAACAAAATCATAGAAGAACACTTCCTCAACCTAAAGAAAGAGATACCTGTAAACATACAAGAAGCTTGAGTAACACCAAATAGATTGGGCTGTAAAAGAAAATCCTCTTGCCACATAATGATTAAAACACTAAAGGTGGAGAACAAAGAGATAATACTAAAAGCTGCAAGGGAAAAAGGTTAAATAACATATAAAGGCAGACCTATCAAAATTACAATCAATTTCTCAACAGAGACTCTAAAAGCCACAAGGGCTTGGGCAGATATCTTGCAGATCCTAGACTGCAATGTCAGCCAGACAACAAAACCTGCAAAATGTTTAATCACCAAGATAGATAAAAGAAGATATTCTACAACAAATCCAAATTTAAAAAATATTTATCCATAAATCTAACCCTACAAAAGATTTTAGAAGGATCACTGCAACTGAAGGCAGCTAACTACATCTAAGAGAACACAGGAGTTAAATAACTGCACATGGGCAAAACCAAAAGAAGGGAAACTCCCTCTCTCTCTCTCTCTCCCCACCACCACCACCATTACAATAACCACGATTAATAATCATTGTTCATTAATATCTCTCAATATCAATAGATTCAGTTACTCAATAAAAAGACACAGGCTAATAGGATGGATGTAAAACCAGGATCCATCCAACATTTGCTGCATACAAGAAACACACCTAAGCAAAAGATAAAATTACCTCAAAGTAAAGGGCTAGAAAAACATTTTCAAAGCAAATGGACCCAAGAAGCAAGCTGGAGTAGCCATTCTAATGTCTAATAAAATAGGCTTTCAACCAAAATTACTCAAAAGAAATGGAGAACAACATTTTATGCTCATCAAAGGAAAAAATCCACCAAGATCAAAATCTTGAATACAATTCTGAACATGTATGCCCAAAATGCAAGGGCATCAGTAAAAGAAACTTTACTAAAGTTTAAATCACACAATAGTAGTGAGAAACTTTAACACCCTACTCTCACCAATGCACAGATCATCAAGACAGAAACTAAACAGAGAAATAATGAATCTAACAGATGATATGAATCAAATGTAGCTAACAGATATCTACAGAACATTTCACCTAAACAGGAAAAGAATATACCTTCTTCTCAGAACCTCATGGAACCTTCTCCAAAATTGACCATATACATAGTCACAACTCAAGCCTTAATATACACAAGAAAATAGAAAAAAAACCCTTGTATTTTATCTGATCACCATGGATTAAAGCTAGACTTCAACAACAGAGAACCTATGAACTCATGGAAACTGAACAATTTTCTACTCAATGACTACTGAGTCAGGGAAGAAATAAAGAAATGAAAGACTTCCTAAAATATAAAAAGAATGAAGGCACAACATACCCAAACTTATGAGACACAATGAAAGCAGTACTAAGAGGAAAGTTCATAGCACTAAGTGCCCTCATAAAGAAATTGAAGAGTTCTAATACTAACAATTTATAGTATATCTGAAAGCTATAGAAAACAAAATAAAACAAATACACCCAGGAAGAGTAAGCAACAGGAAATAATCATACTCAGGGCTGAAATCAATCAATTAGAAACAAAGACAAAAATACAAAGAATCAATAAAAATTAGAGCTCTGAGAAAATCAACAAGATAGAGAAGTCTTTAGCCAAACTAACTGAAAGGCAGAGAGACAGTACCCAAATTAATAAATACAGAAATGAAAAGAGAGACATAACAACAGACACCAAGAAAATCCCAAAAATTTTAAGTCTTATTTTAGAAGTCTATATTCAACAAAATTGGAAAGTCTAAATGAAATAGAAGACTTTCTGAATAGACCCCACTTGCCAAAGTTAAATCAAGATCAGGTAAACTATTTAAATAATTAAATAGTCCTATATCCCCTAAGGAAGCAGTCATTAAAAGTCTCCCAGGTCCCAAAAACAAAAACAAAACAAAACAAACAAAAAACATAAAAAAAAACAGGGCCAGATAATTTAGGACATAATTCTACCAGACATTCATGAATAACTAATATCAATACTTCTCAAACTATTCCACAACATAGAAATGTATGGAACACTGCTAAACTCTTTCTATTAGGCCACCTTCACCCTGACACCTAAACCACACAAAGACTCAACAAGGAAAATTTCAGACCAATTTTTATTATGAACACTGACACAAAAATATTCAATAAAATACTCACAACCGCAAATCAAGAACATTATCCAACATGATCAAGTAAACTTCATCCCAGGAATTCAAGGGTGGTTCAATGTATAAAAATCCATCAGTATAATCCATCATATAAAAAAATTGAAAGAAAAAAACCACACAATCATTTCATCAGATGTTGAAAAAGCCTTTGACAAAATCTAATACTCTTCATGTTAAAAGTCTTGGAGAGATCAAAGATATAAGGCACATATGAGACACAATGAAGGCGATGCACAGCAAGCCAATAGCCAACACCAAAGTGAATGGAGAGAAACTGAAAATCAATTCCACTAAAATCAAGGACAAGTCCTTGGTCCTATGAAACCTCGATAGAGGCTCCAGTGTAGGGGAATATAGGTTGGGGAGGTGAGAGTGCGTAGATGGGTGGGGGTACACCCTCATAGAAGCAGGGGGAGAGAGGATGTGATAGGGTGTTTACAGGAGGGAGGGAAACTGGGAAAGGGGATACCATTTGAAATGTAAATAATGAAAATATCCAATAAAAAAGATATTGAATTTAAAAAAGAAAAGAAAAAAAAAGATAAGGCTGTCTGTCTACCCTCTCCATATATCTTCAATATCATCCTTGAACTTCTAGTTTAAGGAGATCAAGGTGATACAATGGGGAAGGAAGAAGTGTCACTATTTGCAGATGATACAATAGTATACGATGCCAAAATTCTACCAGAGAATTCCTATGGCTCATAAACACCTTCAACAAAGTACCTTGATGCAAATTTAAATACTACTACTACTACTACTACTACTACTACTACTACTACTACTACCACTACTACTACTACTGAAAACACTAGACCTACTTTGTATAAATAATAAACCAGCTGAGAATGAAATTAGGGAAACAACACCCTTCACAACTGCCACAAATAATGTGGTATAACTCTAACCAAGCTCGTGAAAGACCTGTATGGCAAAAACTTCAAGTCTCTGAAGAAGGATATTGAAGAAGATATCGGAAAATGAAAAGCTGTCTCCTGCTCATGGATTGTTAGGGTTAACAGTAAAACTGGCCATCGTGACCAAAAGCAACCTTCAGATTCAATACAGTTCCTAAGAGAATTCCAACACAATTCTTCACAGACTTTGTAAAAACAACTCTCAACTTCATATGGAAAAACCAAAAACCCAGGACAGCTAAAACAATCCCATACAATAAAAGAACATCTGGAGGTATCACCATCCCTGATTTCAAGCTGCACTATAGAGCAATAGTGATAAAAACCGCATTGTCCCAGCATAAATACAGACGGGTTGCTTAATGGAGTAGAACCAAAGACCCAGAGATAAACCAAACACCTACAAACACTTGAATTTTGATAAAGATACCAAAACCAAACAATGAAGTAAACTCCTGCCTTGAGTAGCTCTTGAGTAGCTCTTGTTATCACAGCAACAAGAGAAAACTAAAACTATTGCCTAGTTCAGAATGGCCCCTTCCAGAGAAGTTGGAGGAAGACAGCAAGATTGACAAGGCTGTACAGCTAAGTCCAACCTGCTGCTCAGTGAGAACCTAGTGTGTACTGGGGCTGTGGACTGAAGACACTCTTGATGAACTTGTCAAGCATTATTCCAGAAAGCAAGCTTGTGTATAAGCGTGTGTCTCTGCATTAACAAAGCTTATGATCTTGCAGACCCGAATCCGCTGCCTGATTTATAAGGGTGAACTACTTGACTTTGATCTAGTAAATCATAACCATTGCTGTAATAATCCTTGGGGTATTTATGTCTCAATTCAGACAAAAATATTGAAGAGATCCACAATTTTCAAGAGCTAAAAAGATAACATTTCTTGCGTATTAAGGACATTTTGTTCCTCTTAAATCAATCAATCATTCACTCAATCATCAATCAATCAACCAATCAGTCAGTCAATAGACTTTATCATTTTTATCCTGTCCTTTCTCTTTCTTTATGTGAGCTCTGCCAAGCAACCTTTTCCCCTAAATATTTTACTTGGAAATTAGAGCCTTCAGCTGTTAGCAATGTTTCTAAGTCAGCAAATGTGATCTATGCCACTTCATTGCCTCCTCAGTTTGTATTCCTAAATCTGAGAGGTACCCCTCAGAGTACCCTTGTGTGAGTCAATAAGATGTGACTTAAGGAAGGATGTTACCTAAGGCTGGCAGAATGTACAGGACATGCCCACAGCTGGTCTAACTACTGCCTGAAACCTACTGCATTGCAAATTCAAAAGGACAAGAAGAAGCAAAGCTGGACAGGAGATGGTTCACACAAGTGCATCCGGCACAGCATGAAGCAGGATTTAGAGAG
>JADRCD010143943.1:0-20000 GCA_019843815.1 Montemys delectorum | reverse complement strand
CTTTAGAGAGCAGGTTGGCCTTGAACTCAGATCCAGCTGCCTGAGTCCAGAGCGCTGGGTTCAAAGGTATGTACCACCACCGCCTGGCTGAGACATCCTGTCTTAGGAAATAGGATAGAGAGTGATAGAGCAGGGCACTGGGTACCATCCTGGCTTCCAAGCACAAGCAGATATATAGGCACCTGCACATACTACAATCATATCATATACACACACACACACAAATGTACATACATGCACACACATGTACATACACAGGCACACACATACATATATACACACTTATTATACACACTTGCATATACATAGACACATATACACCCATGCACATATATATGTACTCTCACACATATACATACCCATGCATACACTCATGCATATACATATGTACATATATTTCCATGTACATATATACACACACATATATTTTTGTGCTCTCACATACACATATACACCCACGTATACATACATACATGCATTTAGACCTATGTACACACACATGCATATACATATACCATGCATATACACATGTACATGTGCATATAAATACACACATATACACCTGTGCGTATATATGTGCATACATACATTTTGGTAGTCTCAAACACACATAACCATTTATCCATACACATATACATGTATACAGGCCCATGCACACACAAATTCCTGTGCACACATATTACATATACACATGCAGGCATCTATCTATGCATATATATGTACACAGGATTTATTTTATATGACTATCTCAGCACTCCTGCACTTCTTTTGTGTTTTTGTTTACTCCCCATCTTTAGAGAGCCCCTTTTCTGTGTCGTAGGAATGCCATGGAGAGTTGCATGCAGTTTTCCCTGAAACATAGTAGTCTACTATGCACCTCAGCTGTCCTTGAGGCTGATCCATTCTCCATTTCCAGTCTGGACCTGGGGGTATCCTCCCTCACAACCAGCTCTCTTCATGGGAATCTGTCCATGCCCTCAAGTCTGAGCAGTGAAGCTCAACTCAACTATCCCCTGTGTTTCCTTCTCCGTGACAATATCCTATATCTAGCTGTCATGAGAACCACAGAGAATTATAAAAGCAGCAATGTCCCTTATTAATCTTGCTACTGCAGACTATGGGCATGCTGCTGTGTCAGTAGCTCTGCCTCCTTCTGCCTAGTGTGTTATATGGGAGAACAGGGCTTCCTTCCCAGCTTGGCCATGAGGATGAACATATGAGCATGTGGATGTGTACACATGTGTGTCAGAACATACAATGTTAGTATAAATCATTGTTCCTTTCTTGTGCCAAGTAGGGCTTCCAGTATCCATTGTTACAATACATTATGAAATTGCATAAAGGCAAGCAGCTACAAGCCAGTCTGTCCCTCCTTGGCAAGGTTCACAATGAAGGGCCATCTGTCTGGTCTTGATGCCTGTTCCGGAAGGTGGGGTGACAGTGCTCAGAACTGACTTTCCTGGGTTTGAATCTCTAGAGGGATGCCACATGTTCACCCAATCTTGTCTACAGCATGCCTCTGCCTACCCTGAATCCACAGAGGCTGAGTTGCTGTGTGCCCCACAGTGGGGAGAGCCAGGGCAGCAGCACACACCCGGCAGCCATGAGCTTGCCAACTGGAGTGTGACCCAGAGCCACTCGGAAGATGTGTTGCGATTGTCTCCCCAGCTGTTCTCATCAGGGTAATTAATGTAATTAACAATCAAGGCTTTAATTAGAGATGTTTAATGAGAGACACTTAGAATTATCACCCCAAAGTGATCTGAAGAAACTTCTACAGAGTGTCTGCTCAGTACTTCCCACGTAGCACCTTATTTAACTTTTGTGGCAATTCTTCAGTGTGAGTATTTAGTTTAAGAACATTTTTGCAGAAAACTTAAGGATGATGGTTTTCATCATCTTCTAAGACTACCTTTCCTACGAGAGCCCTAGACTGAAGAACAGAACCTCCTTGTCATCTAGTACTGAGACCAAGTCCGCCCCCCTCTCTCTCTCCCCCTCCAGTTTTTCTCAGGCTCCATCCCACTTATCTCTATCCTTCCCCCTTTTCTTATCTCTGTATCTCCATTCTTGGGTCTCTATCCTCTCTTCTCTCTTCTCCCTCTCTCTAACTAGCCTTTTCTATCTTCTGTTTGAACAGACAGCATGAGGTAGTCATTAGTACAGGAAGGAATAGTCACTAAGAACTGAGGCTGAATTTTTAAAATTGTATTCATTTACTTCTTTAGTGTTTGGGGGGAGGGTGCTGTTGCTGCTGCTGCTGGCGGTAGTGCTGGTGGTGCTGGTGGCATTGGTGGAGGTGGGGTGCTGGTGATGATGGTGGTGGTGCTGTTGCTGCTGGTGATGGTAGGGTGCTGGTACTGGTGGTGCTGCTGGTGCTGGTGGTGTGTTCATGCCACAGTATGTATGTAGAGGTCAAAGGACAATTTTCAGGTGTCAGGCTTCTCTTTCCACCACATAGTACCAGGGACCAAACTCAGGTCTTCATGCCTGTTGGCAACTGAGTATACCATCTGAGTCATCTCCCTTACCCTGGGCTAGAATGTTAAACTTGTGCTTGAGACATGCAGAAGCACCAGGTCAAGATTTGTGCTTAAGGCTGCCTACTCTGTGATATTTTGTTTCAGCAATACAAACTGCAGAAGGTTCCTCCCTCTTTGGCATGTTGTCTTCTATCGACCTGCATGTAAATGTTGAAGTCCTTGGTGTCTAGAGCTTCAGGTCTTAGAAACTTAGCTAATGGCTTCACCAACCTGCCATGTCCTGGGACTTAAAGACATATACATAGGAACTACATTGTGTAGAATATGTATCTGCACTGTGGAGAATACATATTTGCTTCCTTTGTATCTCCAGCAATAGCTTCCTGGGTCCCTCAGCACTAGTGAGCCCAAAGCAAAATCAGAACATCAGCTGTCCATGATCCCATTCTCAAATCAGGACACTGAGGCCACATTGCCTTCATTAAAGTCACTCTTAAACCTACACACAGCTCAGATGTGGGCCTACTGTGAGCGAAGTGAGCCACTACCATGTGTGGGATGTTCAGAGGTGCTCACACACCCGAAAATACAGAAAAATCATACTGAAAATTACTCCTCTATCTCAGCTTTCTCTGGAACTTTCTAATCATTTAAAAGTTTCAATATTTCCTTGGTTTTAAGAAGCAAGCATGTGTAAGTGTTTAAGGAACTTAACCAAAGGACAAATTTCAGCACATTTTCATTGGGTTAAAATAAAAGTAGAAAGAAAAAAATCATTCTTACAAGATTTTTTTCATATCTCTATTTTTCTACCTATGATGGAACCATCTCATATCTTAGAAGGAATTCTAAAATATGGCTGTGGCTAGAAAAAAACACAGTTCATGTCTAATTTCTAACTTCTTAGAAGCTTTTAAGTTTGGGTTTACAGAATCTTAGATATAATCTTAATAAAGCTTTTCATTGGCTACCAGATCCCATCTTATCAGATCAAGCATGTCTGAGCTCTGACCATTTCTGATGGAGAAGGATTGTAGTGGAGCCAGGGCCTCTGTGACTGAGGTATGGCTGTATGGTGGGAGGTGGCCTCATGAGATGCGGTTCAGCCTGTGACCTCGGGCTTGGAGCAGGAACTGGCAGAGACGGAACCCACTGAAAACAGAACCATGTTGTAAAAGCTTAGACGGGCTTGCCTGTGATCTTTCATGGGGTTGACGTCTACAGCAAAGAGCAGTGACCTTGCTTCACTCTCTTCCTGTTCTTAACTAGTCACAGACACGGTCACCTGGGAGCCTCAGGAAAGAGGGGCTGGGGGAGGGGAAGCTACCTCCACAGTGCTTTCCATGAAGCTGACTGCAGCTCAAAGACAGTGTCCCCTTCTGAGGTGTTCTGACCCAGCAGCCCTAGCAGAGTGGATGTTCATGTTTAGTTTCAGAAAAGGATTTTTGTGTGTGTGTGTGTGATCTCTGAATTCTTCCAGCTCATGAGAAATCTGTGTATTTTTCTTTTCTTCCAAAAACAATGACTTTAAGGCAAATGTCACTCAATTAGCTCTACTCCACTGGAGTGGACAAGCCTGGGCTGCTTTTATGGGCTTCCCTTTCCGGACCCCATGAAACTCTGCTTGAGAATGTCTGCATCAATCATCCTGGCTTTTTCTCAAACATAGACCCGGGGAAGGTTTGTGTAGGGAGATCCTTGACCTTGGTTGCTTTCTGCCTTGCATTGAACAGCCCTGTACAGGAGATGTGAACATTCTTATTTCAAAAGTAAGTTTTACTAAGACCTGAGAGTAGATGTTCCTCTTCCAACAGTTCCTCCCTGTGCTCACATCTGTAGAGACCACTAAGACCCGTTGCTGGGATGTAAACCGTGTGTAGTAGAGATTAGCTGGAGGCATATTTGTGAGTTAGGCAGTTTCCCTATCTCACAGCAATATCGCCATCACTCGGATAGTGGGGATCACTGTCTGGATTTGAGTACCCCTTTTCTGCTGGAGGCTATCTCCTGGCCTCCTTGTTGTTTGCATAGTTCCAGCTGACACCTTGCTGGCCCCATATCTTAGCAGTTGTCCCTGAAGATCTACAAGAGAAAGTGTTTCACAGTCCAGTTCATATAACTTTGGCCCAATCCCAAAGGTCTCACACAAGACCTCCACAGATGTGGGGTATACCCTGAAAGAGCATCAGTGTGTCAGGAGACAGATGCTGAGCAGACTGGACCTTGAGGAGGGGTTCAGCTGTGCCTGACAGCCTCCCCCCTCCCCTTATGCAGACTCTTTCCTTATCAGTACTCCAGGCTTTGCTCCCTTTTAAAACCTTCTTTACCAAGTTACTTCAGCTGGCTCCTCAGATTCTACCCAGTCATCAGGATCCTTCTCTGCCTCTAACATTTTTTTCCTGCTCTTGGCACCGCAGGGTGCAGAAAGGGGGCAACTTCTGCTATACATGATAGAAAGGAAAGAACTTTTTTTTTTTTGTTCAAGTATTTTGTGCATTAGAGAGTATCATGAATTTTAATTTTATTTTTCTCAGCTATGGGCCAGATAGCCCTTTGTTGGTACAGTCAAAGCCACAAAGCAAAAGGCAGTGTTTCCGTGCTGACGTTAATGTTAGCTAGCTCCAGGGAGAAGCATCTGGAATAGAGCTGAAGTCAAGGCCAGCAGGGCAGGAAGTGCATGAAGCCACATAGTGATTGTCATCAAGGTGACTGTCTGAGTCCTCCGCTCAGCAAAGCCCTCGATGGTCTCTGGGGCTGGGACGTTACCCCCTGGTCCATACAGTGCAGGATTCAAGGTACTGATGTTTTCATCCTGGCGTGCTAGGAGTTGCAATTCCTCTTCAAAATCAATTCTCCCAGAATTTCCAAAGCAAGAGGGCAGGGGCTGCTGGTCCAGGGTCTGGGGACAGACGATGGAGGGCTGCTCTGTCCAGGGAAATACATGTGCTACTCTTCTTTGGGGAATGCATTTTCTGATTGTACCCAGACAGGTCACATCAGGACCATTCCATATAGCTGGAGCATCCTTGCTTGTCCAGGTATACTTCCCTCCTTGCTCTTTTCTCTCCCCTTCCCTTTCTTCTCTTCCTTTCCTTACCTCCCTTTTCCATTCTCTCTCCTCCTCTTCCTGCCCTTCCCTTCCTCTGTCTATTCTTTGTCCAATGACACGAGAACATATCATTTCTGGTTTCAAAGGGGGAAACTTTGCACACAGACAAGATCAAATGTGGAGCTCTTGCTCCTGATATTAAATGAGCAGAGGCCCTGGCCTTCTGTCCCTAGAGAAAGGCTTTGGTCAAGGTGAGAATGGTCACCACAGGGGAAGATGAAATGGGGCCATGAGAGCCTGTGCATGTCACAGCAGCCAGTTCGGCAAGACTAAGTTAATTCTATGTGCATGTGCTTTCTGTATGTGTTCTTATAATTACTATTGCAGTCCATAGATGTAAGTGATGGCGTGTTCTGGTTCATGGTGTAAATGAAGGGAGGGTACACTCTTTCTGTCCCAACTCACCTCTGTCACTGTCTGTCTCTGTTTTTTTTTTTTTTCTGCCTTTCTGTATGTCTATATCTCTTTCTCTGTGTGTATATCTAATATGCGGATGTGCATACGTGTATACAGATGCCTATGTGTGCTCATCTGTGCAGGCTCATGTGTATAGCTTCGATATGAAGAATAACATCTTCTTCAGTTGCCCTTCACTCTCTTAGTTTTCCACACTGGGTCTCACACTGAACCTAGGGACCCCCTGTTTCAGCTAAACTGGCTGGGCAGCAGCCTTCCCCTGGAGTCTGCTCATCTCTCTCTGCCTAGATCACTGGGGTCTATGCTTCCAAATTTGGCTTTTTGTACTGGCACTGGAGATCTGAATTCAAGTCCTCATGCAGAGCAGGCACTTTGTTCCCAGAGCTATAACTCTAACTCTAGACTTCACATTTCCTGGTAGCCATGATTTCTGCTACTTCTTTGTGCATTCTCCTTCAATACTTTTCCCAGGTTGGGGTTTCTCTTCCACAAAATCCGAAGATTACAACAGAGGTCTTTGTTTTTCCAAGCTGTGCAAGAATACCAGTGTGACGGTTGGGGTCCTTAATAATCCATTGCCTTGACCACTCAGCCATGACTGCTTTGTTTGTTTGATTTTGAGATAGGGCCTTTCTGTGTTACCCTGGCTGTCCTGAAACCTAGTACGTAGTCCAGGCTGTCTTTGAACTCATAGTGACCCACCCTTTCTCTGCCTTTTGAGTGCTATGGTTGAGAGCATGTAGTTATTTTATTAAATAAACAGAGCTTCTCACTGCTTCTCTTGAATCATTTTTAAAAGTATCTGGGCTTTCAAACATCACTATCGCATCACTTCCCATGCCCCACCCATGTGGGTGGGGTCTTCTTCAAACCTCCCCATCCAATTACTTCCTGTGCTCCACTCACACGCATGGAGTTTGTCCAGACAGGGGTAGGAATGGCTTGTTGATCTTGGGGTAACTGACCTGTCTCTTCTGCTGCTCCTGTGCTTTCCTAAACTCAGACTCTGACATCTAGCTGCTCCATGCTCTGCTAACTACTCAAAGTTCACAGCCACCAGAACTGTATTCTATTTTCTTGGGCCACCACTAAACCTTGACAGCTCAGGAAATGTCTGAGCAGAGGGAGTTATGAATCCTTGTTTGGTCCATCTTATCCTGGGAGTATGGAGATACAGGAAGAGGTTTGGGGTGGGCCCAGGTGTAGCATGGGTAGGTCCAAGTGTGGGACTGAGTTTTGTAACTGAGCTATCAACATCAGGTATATTGCCCCTGGCCGACAACATGTTTATGATGTAACATGAACCAGCATAGGTAGACTTTAATTGCTGTACTTTATAAGTATTAAGTATGTATTAATTAGTTTTCTACTGCTGTGACAAAACATCATGATCAGGACAACTTATACAATTGTGGATTTATCTTGAGCTTACAGTTCTAGAGAGCAAAATGTTCATCATCCTTATTGCATTACGGAAGCATGGCAGCCGTCACCAGGTATGGCAGCAGGGGCTGAGAGCTCACATCTCCAACCGTAAGCAGAAAGCAGATACAGCACACTGGAAATGGCCAATGGCTTTGAAACTTCAAAGCTCACGCCCCACCTTCCTCCACCAAGGCTGCACATCTTAACTCTAACCCACCCCAAACAGTCTCACCAGCAAAAGACCAACTATTCCAATGTCCAAGCATCTGAAAGACATCTCCTTCAAACCACCTCAAAGGGGGGATCTAAATGTCAAGCTTGCCTA
Source organism: Montemys delectorum (assembly GCA_019843815.1). Lineage (NCBI taxonomy): Eukaryota > Metazoa > Chordata > Mammalia > Rodentia > Muridae > Montemys > Montemys delectorum. Next base: position 12,241 of record JADRCD010143943.1, on the reverse strand, counting down.
AAGGAGACGTATCTAGGTGATTGCTGCTTGTTACCAAGCATGGTGGCAAGGGCATGGTTGGGGTGATGATGGTAAGACAAAAATCTTCAAGCATCCACTGTCCAAGAAATATATGCTAACAGCATGAAGCTGATAAGAGGACAATCAATTTGAGGTATCCTAGCTCTCTGGCAGTCAAACCCCTGAGCCAATATGACGTACAAAACTGCACAGTCACTATCATTTGACCCTTATGACCTTGTGTGGACCCATAGAAATGCAGTTTTATACCTGCTGGCAGAGTTTTAATGATATTGCCCAAAATGTCATGAATGATATATTTTTGAGAAATGAAATATAACTGGAAGATTTTATTATCCAAATTACTTAGGCTTATGCTGTGGATTTTCAATTTTGAAGGTCTCTTAGATTTTTCTTTTTGTTCTTACTTGATTATCTTGTATCGTAGTTAGATTACGAAGCTCTGTTGTGATCTCAGCTAGAATTTTTATGAAAAGTTGTAGATATCATACTTAAAGATAAAATTAAAGGTTTGTCAAAAAATCCATGTTTGAACCAAATGTTTTAATTTGTTTTGTTTTCTAAATCTAGTGGGATGACTTTAGGATCCCAGAGACAGGAAGATGTATCTTTCTGGCCCACAGGAGGATTCCCATAGCAGGAGTCATGGGGTTTGGATGTATTTGAGGTGGAAAGAGATTCTGTTTCCTCATAGCTTCTCCTTGGTGTACCTTGTCTAGGTTCCCCTGCCTGAGGCAGACACATGGCATTCACCAGGCCAGGAGACCTCTCTAAAACAAAACTAGGGCTCATAGTCAGCATCAGAATCAAGATCCTGGAGTTTCATTTTCTCTTCCTGACCCTGTACTAGACTCAGGCTGTTTCAGACTTCAGTCTACTCTTAGGAATATTTTTCATGATAAAATATTCTGCATGGGTTTTCTGAAGGTCATACTGAAAAAAGGTGGTTGGACTGACATCCATACAGGTTCAGTATGGCAACAGTCTGGAAAATTCTGTTTGAGGTACTATCAATAAGGCCATAATTCGTGAATGTGTGAATATGCAGTGTGTGTGTGTTTGTGTTTGTGTGTGTGTGTGTGCGCGCATGTGTGTGTGTGTGTGTGTGTGTGTGTGTTAGCACACGTGTGTTTGTGTATGTTCTGAAATGGCTTCCCTGCCACAATGAAGCAACCTGGATATTAGCCATAAATAAAATTACTGACTCACAGAGTAGTATTGAGAAATCAGAAAGGATTGACTGGGATATGTTTCACACCATACAAACATCATCCATTAAAGAAATCACACAGAGTTAAAAGAATGCCGAATATATTTCCAGAACCATTACAGATGTCTACTTGCAATGTATAAGGCACCAACTTGGGCCCAAGCTTAGTAACAGATAAAAGGACAGAGATACGGTAAGACAGACTCCATTCCGACAAGCTGCTCAGTCTGGTGAGGAGGAAGGGGAACATGTGTTACCATGCAGTCTGTTAGGCACCATCTGGAAATCTGTGTAGTTTGCGAGGGTGCAGCAGGAGTGGATGAACCGGGAAACTGTGTGGGGAGACTCGAGCCGAGTTTTTCAGACTGAAGCGAGAAGCCAGTGATGAAGCAGGCATATAGAATGGCTCCAGTACAGGTAAAGGAGCTGATTGCACGAGGCAGACAGTTTGCCTGCCTGAAAGAGAACAGACACATGTGCAAAGAAGTAATACCAACAACAGGACAATAAACAGCAGCTCTCATGAGTTCTACCGAACATATCTCCTGCCTTGAAGTCCCTGGAAAACTGCCATCTGGAATATGCAAAACTAGGCATAACTACTATTTATTTATTAATTTGTATTTTATTTGTATGTATCCACCTGTGTATGCATGCGGAGGCCAGAGAACAACCTTGGCTACTGTTCCTCAGGATACTGTCTACTATATTCTGAGACAGGCTCTAGATGTGGTTGACTAGTGAGCCCTCAAAATATGCTTGTTTCTGTCTGTCCAGTGCTGGGATTTCAAGTGTGCACTCACAACAACTGATATTTTTATGTGGGGTTCTGTAGATCAAAATCAAGACCTTGTCTTTGTTTGGCAAGGATTTTACCAATTGAGCTATATTCCCAGCCCCTGGAGATCTCTTTTTGATTGAGTTTCCCAAAAATTACATGATAACAGTTCCTGGTTACACAGATAGGGAGGACTTCCCATCTGCTCTGCTGTCAACCATGGATAGTGTATTCTGTGTTATACATACCACTCTGCAAAAATTCGAATTCTGTGTCTGTCTAGCACAGGAGCATGAGCCACACATGCTTACTGGAAACTTGAAAAAAAAAAAAAGCTAATGTAACTGTAGACTTGCCTTTTAATTATATTTCATTCTAATAATTTAAATGTAAATAGCCACATGTAATTAGTGGTTACTATGCTAGACATTATTAAATACATTTTAAGTGTATTGCCTTACCCCAGCTCTGGCAATTTTTATTGTATTCTCCTCCTCATTATCTTGTCACTGTTTGCCTAATCATTATCAAATAAATAAATAAATAAATAAATAAATAAATAAATAAATAAATAAATAAATCCCATGTTTAGAAAGCTCATAGGGTTCCTAAGTCACCTGTCCTGATATGGCCAGTTCCTCCTTGAATCATCTGCAAAAGCTGGAAGGTTTGGGGCATTTACCATGAGGAGGCATAATGAGTGACAAATGTCATGTTCGGGGAACAGATAGCTTTGTATTTAAAGGACTCTAGCAGAGCCCTGGGGTTTTCTACAAAGTTGTATGTGAGTACCCATAGGTGCATGTGCAGGGTGTAAGAGTCTGGCAGTGTGTAACATCAGAGTATTAGTTAATGCAGAAAGACCCATCTTGGCCATCAGCTGGGCTCTTGGATTGTATAAAATAAAGAAAGTGAGCTGAGCACTAGTATGAATTTATCTCTGTACACCCTGACTGTAGATGCTTCATGCTTCTGCTACTATGCTTTACCTGGCCATGGTAGCCTGTACCCACTAACTGTGAGCCCGAATTAACCATGTTCCCCTTGCAATTATTAGTTCTTCAAGTGAGGATGGAACACCTGGAGGGCAATGACTTTGAGAAGGATCAGGCAGAGAGTTCTAGGAAGATCGTTGGCACTCCACCTTGTTCATCCTTCTGAGCCTGAGCACCACAGTCAGTGTTGGCTCTGTGTTTCTGGCCAACAAGCCCATTCTCTGGTTTCCTAACTCATCTCCCCAGCTACTGATGGTAGATGCAAAGCATATTAGAATCAGATGCTTGGATGAAAGTGCTAGTAATGTCCTAAAGTTCTCCCAGTTGATGATAATTGTCCTAAACAGCTGGTTCACATGTCTTTAAACCCTGCCCATTAGCCTTACCACCATCCTCTGCATATGCAGACTCCATGGATCTACTTGTAGATTTTATCTACATTTCCTATCTTGCTCTTCCAACCTAAGGCAATTCTATCTATGAACAGGCTCCACCTATTCAGATAGCACATGGAAGAAGAAATGTCTGAGCTCTGGAAGCCAATAATCATGTATATGTTCACTCCTGTTGCTCCAGGCACAGACGTTACTGAAAAGATCTGAGTGGGAGATTATTTGGGAGGTACTTTTATGGATAAGATGTTGCTGGGAACAAAGCCAGTAAAGGAGTTGTCTACCAGGGAAGTTAACTCAGACTGCTTTCGTTGGGGAGATACGAGTATCAGTGTAGACTGTGTCTCAATGTTCATTTACTTCAGATGCAGGGATACTGGAATACATACAGTCATTTGTTTTAGGGGCACTAGATCAGTAAATGTTACCTTGACACTTCCATCCTATACACAGGCAGACAAAATTATTCTTCCAGAGGACTCAGTTGGAGTCCCAGCATCCACACATTGGCTCACAGCAATCTGCAACTTTAGTTTCAGGGGATTTGACACCTTCTTCTGGCCTCCATGACAAGTAGGCATGCACATGATACATATTTTAATTATAGTTTTATTGCTGTGAACAGACACGATGACCAAGGCAACTCTTATAAAGGAAAACATTTCATTGGGGCTGGCTTACAGTTTCAGAGGTTCAGTCCATTATCCTCACAGTGGGAGCACGGCAGCACGCAGGCGGACATGGTGCTGGAGGAGATATCTTGATCCAAAGGCAGTAGCAGGAGACTGAGCCTGGGTGTAGTCTGAGGATAGGAGACCTACAAATCCACCCAATTGTAGCATATTCCAACAAGGGCACACCTCCTAATAGTACCACTTACCACAGGCTAAGAATTCAAACACCTGAGTCTATGGGGGCAATATCTATTCAAACCACCACAGTATGCATGCATATATGCAGGCAAAACATCCATGCACATGTAATATGATAAAAGTCAAATTATGTTTTATAATTGTAGATTCTAGTGATTTGATATTGGCATGATTAAGTATTTGAGGACTGGTAATGTGGCTGGGTTCTGACACTGGCATTGAGTCTTCACATCACATGGCCTTGAGCATACTCTTGGCATTTCTGAGCTTTGATTTTTCAGCATACTATGGGATTGAAGTACTTCATTGATGGCAACAAACAGTGATACCACTGTCACTATGCAATGTCAACTAAAGATGCTGCACATGTGTTGAGTGCTGACAACCTGTTTCTTCCCCTGGAAGGGAAGTCTTTCTATGGAATGTTAGTCTCCTTCTCAATTCTGCTGCAGAAGTCTCTGGACACGTGCCCTGGACTCTGCTGGTTGTCTCAGGCTTGATAATAGCTAGAAAAAGAATAACTTGCCTGGTTTTGGCTCGTTGATGAAACTACAACTTAATTTTGAGGTCATATTCATTCTTTTCAAAGGCTTGGCCTTTGAAATGTGGGTCAGTATAAATCCCTTGCTCCAAGACTTTTGTTTGAGACTAATGACTTTTAAAGAACACTGGATATCTCTCAGAACCACCAGAAATACATCTAAAAGTTCATCAACAGGAGGTCTTGGGAAACATAGATTAGCTTGAACCTGAGCTAGAATTTGGACAGTGGTAGTATTTTCATCCTTGTATTGGAAAATGGGAGTGGTATGGAGAAAGGATGGATGACCTTGGAGTAGATAGAGTTACATCCTCTCAAACAGATCCACAATTACAAGTGATTACCTTGTACCCTGCCCCTCTCCAGCAATGAAGCATACCATCCAGACTCACCTTGCTTGTGAAAACAAACAAGCAAACAAACAAACAAAAAACAACCTGGTAAACACCACAGACCTGGTCTACAAACACACGGTGAATTCCAGTAGAAAGAGTGTGAACTTTGAGTTCCCTTCATTTGATCTGGGTAACAAGATTTCAGCCACTTGCAACAGCAAAGTATTTTAACCTTGGGTGTCTTCCAGGCTTGTAAAGAAGATGAGCCTCTCAGTCACATTCCAGCTCTGCCTCTCACTAGTTGAACAAGATAACTTATCTTTTTATCTTGATTTTTTTTATATAAAAAAGAACGAAAACATCAACTTTACACGATTATTGTGAGGCTTAGCAATATCTTGTAAAATTCTTGGCACAGACTCTGTGCTTAATAAATTGCAGGCATCTCTGTGCCTTTCAGACATTTCTTTTGAGTTAGCCAGCATCCCCAGAACTTCCACATGTCTACAGTCAACTTTACTTACTGCTTCACAAATGAAGGTTTTCCCCCTGATTTTCCCTTCTTGATCCTTATGTTCACAGTTTCTATCTTGCTTTTAGAGGAACTGTTGAGTTTTGATTCTCTTTCTTTTAGCTCTTTCAATTATTTCATTGTCTACAGCCAAAACCAACTGGTCTACCTTCAGTGTAGCATTGACACATATAGACTGTTGTGAATTTTCCAAAGCCCCAGTTCATCCAGCTTTAGCTTTAATGGTTTCAGGAAAAGCACAACCTTAACTCTAAGAGTACCAAATTAGAAAGATTGCTGGGAAAATGGTAATATTTGTTTAGAGATTTGCAGCAAAAGATTGGAAGAAAATAAAATAGTATTTGAGCCCATCAATGAATGAAATAAAATCAAACCCCCAGAAATCATGAAAGAGAGTTGACTAATGAATTCACTTACAGAGCTTTTTTATGAAGCATAAATTTCCTAAATATAATTTTAGCAAAGATTATTATAGATCAGTATATTTTCAAAACAAGCTTAGTTTTAACCTTTGCCTGATTATCTACAAAAATACTGTAAGTATAGCAACCTAAGACACAAACTCTTCTTCACTTCATTTTCCTGTAGTTTCTGATGTGAGATCACAGTTTAAACTCTCAAAGGCTACTCAAAACAAGGAAGCTTAAGCCCAGACTTACCACCAAGCTGGGCTAGAAATCTCTCCAAAGGCTGCAAGTGTCTTAGCTCTTATAGGAAGGGACATTTCTCAACACCTCTAAGAAATACATGTCAATTGCAGAGTCAAGATCTTAGTCAGTTTTCCTCAAAATTCTTTACTGGTTGCATAAATCTCACATTATTTATGTAACACTCTCTGATTATATCTGAAGGCATGACAAACTAGTCAACACAATGTGTATTAGACTTTAGTGTTGCTGAGATAAAGCATCATGGCCAAGGCAGTTTAGAGAAGAAAGAATTTATTTTAGTTGATGGCTTAAGAGGAATAAGAATCCATTATGTCAAAATTTCAGGGCAGTAAGTGGCAGGCATAGCTTCAGGAGCAGGAGACTGAGAGCTTATATCATCAAATACAAGCAGGGAGAGAACTGAAAGTGGCTGGAGGCTTTAAATCTCAAAGCCTGACACCAGGACACCAGTGACATGCTTCCTCCAGCAAAGGTGAACTACCTAAACCTCCCCAATTGGCACAGATAACTGAGAGCCAAGTGTTCAAACACCTGAGACCATGGGGGACAGTCTCAGCCAACCACTATATATGCTGACCTAACTACTGTTTTCAATCTTATCATGCTACAGGGTCAGAAAGATTCTGAACTTCTGCCAGTAACCCAGTGCCAACGAAAACATTCTCTCACTATTTCTGAAGTATACAAGTTAGGAAAAACAGTTGCGCAATTCAAGAATGTCTTCAAATGTATGCCTCATCAATTAGCTGTGTGAACCCAGACCTTCCACCAGATCTGAAAAATACAACAGAAAGAGAACCAATAATATTTTAAATGTTCTAAGGGTCAAGGTACATGCAGCTCTGTACTCAAACATTAAGCTTGTGTAAAGTCATGGCTCTGTTCCCCTCAAAGAGAAAAAAAAATCACAAAAGAAATTTAATGAACTTAATCAGCTCAGTTCCACATAGTCATTTCTTGCCTTGCTTTTAGTTCAACTAACTTTTCTCGAGGCTAGAATTTCCATTAGTGTTTTGGAAGTTATTCACTCCCCAATCCACTGGCACCATCTCAGTTAGGGTTCTTCCCGGTTTTTTGTGATCCTCCTAAAAGACATAGCTCTTTAAGGCCTGAGGTGACTATAGAGGATTTCTGAATGTATAAGAATAAAGCAATTAATTGAACAATGAAACAGGAAGTGGCTGTGCTATCGACCATATGGGTGTGCAAGTTCAACAAGGAAATGTGGTGACATGTGTCTTTTTGTATTTCCACAAATCCTGCCTGATAAACATACTGTGAAAAGTCCCAAATATTTTTGTCATTTGAGAATGAGACTACTCAACATTTTAAGTCACCTGACATAGAATTACAAAACATAGTTACTCTGAAGCCACAGTTACTGCTACGGTGTCTCCAAGTTCACTGGATTCCTTTCCTCTTACAGAAATGGATGTAATCAATAGCCAGAGATTGCTAAGTCACTTAACAAGTCATAAATTAACTCCATTCAATTTTGATGTTGTTTTAGCTCTGTACCCCAGTTCTATGTGTAACAATACGTTTCAAAATTATATTATATTAACATGAATTGAAATACTCATTTTAAATCATTGTGCTTGATTTCCTCATTAGTTTTGGGTGCAAATTCTCAGGAAGTAACCCACTGCATACAGGCAGCAAAGCCATATTTCTGTAGCAGAATCCTTCACATTTGTACATTAGGATTGATTCTAAATGGTCACTTCACACTGGCAGCAAGAGGACACTGCTTTTGAGCGCTCTTGAGACTAGGTGAGTTAGAGAACTCCTGCCTGGGACTGAGTAAGCTTGATATTCACTGAGGATACTGTGAAGCATTTATGCCATGATCTGGGGACTACAGAGTTTCGGTGTGAAATGTGAAGAGTTAAGAAGCAATTACTGGTGACTAGAGGCTATAGCAATATAGAAAGTTTCATTATGCAGCTTCTATATCCTGATTTTTCCATCCCTAAGCAAATTTATTTTTTTTTGTGGGGATTAAAAAGCTCTAAGTGCGTTATTGTGAGGTTGAGAATGTTCAAGGGGTATTTGTCTATAACATCACATTGTGAATAGCTCTGCTTCCCAGCAGTGAGGCAATGTGTGTACTGCACACTCCATCTGAGCATCCTAGAGCATCCTAGAGAGTTTAGACATGCATCTAATAGTAAACTTTTCCTTGGAATTTCTAAGAGTAGGGGTGTGTCTAAGACTTTCCTGTTGTTTTGATAAAACACAAGGACTAGAAGTCACTCACGGATGGAACAGTCATTTTGGCATACGGTTCTTAGAAAGCCAGTCCACAATGGCAGGAAGGCCTGGCTACAAGTGGCTAGAACCTGAAGCTAAGAGATTACATCTTCATTTATACATAAGATGTGAAATGAAGCTAAAAACACCCAAAGCCACCTGCCCCCACCCCTGTGATGTACTTCTCCCAGAAAGGCTCCACCTCCTAAAGATCCCATGACCTCCCCAAATAGCACCACCAACTGAGGACCAACTGTTCAAATACCAGATCCCCATAGGGAGACATTTCTCATTCAAACACCACAGAGGATCACTTCGTTCTTTGGATTTGTCAGACACTGTTTAAGTTCTGAATTGCAAGCATACCCTATACTTTTTCTGGTGTGCATGAGTGTTCATGAGGATATGTCCATGTGTGAGAGAGTTGAGTATGCTGAGATTTTTGACTTAAGGTATTGTGGAGGCTATGTCCCTGGCTGGGGTATTCAGTTGAATAAAACAGACAAATGTACATGTCTGAACCTGTGGGTAACAACCCTTTGTGGGGGCATTTGCATATCAGACGTCCTACATATCACATATTTGTGTTATGACTTGTAACAGTATCAATATTACCATTATAAAGTGGTGACACAATAATTTTATGGGTGTGGGGTGGTCACCACAACACTGTATTAAGGGTCAGAGCATTAGGAGGGTTAAGAACCGCTGTGCTAGATATTGTTCCATGTGACATGAGCACACAGGAAACCCATTCACTGTTCCCGACAGGGCTGGGGTGGAGTAGCTCCCAAGTGTTGATCAGCTCTGGTCATCCTTCATCCTGCACCTGGGCATGTCTCTTCGTGATAAAAAACAAAATCAGGAAACCTTGGATCCATGTCTTGAGCATACCAGTCCTTTTTGTCCTTTAGCAATGGGGAAATACCATACAAGAAAATATGTCGCCATGCTGTTGCAACAACAATGGAAATCTCTGGGTTTGAAAGCACAAGTGAATCACCCAGGAATTCACTAGACATTTCTCTCCTCTACATCAGAGATTAGGAACAAGAAAGAAGACATGACATTGTTTATTTAGGCATTCAACAAACCTTTGAAACTCCACTCAGTAACCAAAGCTACAGTTCTGAGGGAAATATTCAGTCAAGTAAGAAAACAGTATTACCCATTTAGAAGCTCAGATCCAGTGGTCAGAACTAGCTCTGCCTGACCTGCTATGGTCAGATGCAGACTCAGAGTGCAATGGCTTATTTGAACTTGTTTAGAAAGAAGATGTCTTGATAGTGTATCAAAATGATTAGGCAGTGATGAAATGGATGCTTTGAATACTTATCCAAACCAAAAGGTTTCTTTTTCCCTTTGTGATGGCATGCTTCTGCCTTTGGGTATCTTTTAGTACGCAGGAGAGCCTTTGTTTGCTTTAGTGGGTGGTTTAGACATGGACATTTCTCATTGTATGCTTAAATGAATTCCAGCAGAATGTTAGGCTTAAGTTCTTTTTTTGTTCCGTCTGTGGTTGATCTTTACTAGTCCCTAAGCTTATGTCATTCATTTTAAAGTCATTAGTTAAAATAAAAACAGAACCCTTGGGCTTGAAAGCACACAGAATTATTTCATGTGCAATTTTCAGGAGAAACCCCTTTGTTGCCTGAAAGAGAGCAGAACTTGGACCTCAGTGAAAGCCCTGTACTGAATGAATGACTTAGCTCTTCCTGAACGGATGGTTGCAAAAGCAAGCAGGGTGCTGCTAAGAGCTCAACTTTTCCCAGGGCTGACTTTCTCACTGCCCCCATCCAGTCACTTTATCGGAACAAGTTCGTACAGAACCAAATTATCTGCTTTCCTTAGTTACCCTTCATGCTGCTCTGGTAAAAATCCTCTGATACAAGTAACATGAAGGAGAAAAGTTTTAATTCAGCTTATTTCAGAGATGTAGGTCACAATGGTGGGGAGGTCAAGACAGTAGGATCTTGGAACGATGAGTCATGCCACACCCACCAACAGGAAGCAGAGAGTAATTAATTCATGCTGGTGCTCAACTCAATTTCTCTAGTTTATGTAATCCAAGATTTTCTGCCCAGGGAATGGTTCTATTTATAGTTACAGTGGGTTTTCCAGTATAAATATAGTCAAGTGGATTCCCAATAGCCATATCCAGAAACCCATCTTCTGTGTGATTCTAGATGTTTTCAAATTGATAATCAATATTAACCACCATTTGTGTGTATACATATATGTATATATATATATACATGTATATATATATATATATATTCCCACCCTTATTTTCAACACACACAAACATACACACATATATATAAACAAATTTATATATAAATTTACATCCAATATCTCATTGACTCTCATGATTCAGATAATAATGATAATAGTAGCAATTCCCTGCTGTTCCTTGGTGTCTCCCTCCTATGAAGAAGTAAAGGACACTGTATATGCAAGATCATGTTAGCCATGTAGAGACCAGGGTTCATAGCCCTTTCCCAAAACTGAGGCCAGCACTGGGGTCATGACAAACCATCCTTAGTAAACTTTAGCAGATACCAGAGTGTGTTTTTAATGGGGTGAATGAAGGAGTCAGGAAGTATAAGCAATCTTTCCTTATGCCCAGAAGCCACTGTAGAGAATGAGAGGGACTCACTGCTCTCCTCCTCCTCTGCTTTGTACTGATCATGGCTGCAAGAGTTTCCTGGCTTCAGTCCCAAGTATAGATGGGAACTGTTCACACTGGCTGTGCTAATGTGTCTTCCCTGTCATCTCTAGGCAGCTGCCATTCACTTTGACCAACATCCCCTTTCCTGGTTTTGTGAAATGTCCTTTACTTCTTGCTGGCCAAGCTTACTTGTGTCCCTGTTCAGAACTGCCCTAATACTCCTCCCAGAATGCCTGCCGCAAGTTCTGTGACCTGGCCACTTCAACACTCATACTTGATCTTCAGCCTAAAACCTATAGTGTGATTTCTTCTTCAGCATCTTCTTCCTCTCACTTTTCCTTAGAGCAGTCGTTCTCGACCGTCCTAATGTTGCGAACCTCTTATACAGTTCCTCATGTTGTAGTGACCTCCTACCATAAAATTATTTTGTTTTCTATTTTATAATTCTAATTTTGCTGCTGTTGTGAATCACAATGTAAATATTTGTGTTTTCTAATGGTCTTAGGCGATATCTATGAAAGGATTGTTCTACTCTTGAAGGGGTTGCAACCTACAGGTTGAGAACCATTGTTTCAGATGACAACAGTATATGGTGGAAGCCCTCATTTTGTCTCTCCATTTGCTGTACAAACATTTCTGCTCCTCCTATATTCTTTCATGTTTCATTTAATTATGAGGGATGCCATGGAGACAATGGAAAGTAAGATGTATAGGAAACATAGTAAGGAACTACAGAGTACCAGAAAGATAGGTTGTGACATATCCTGATGAAGAACTGGAGAGACAGACAGGTCAGCCATTAAGATGCTCTTGCAGAGGACCTGCGTTCAGTTCCCAGCATGTCCGGTAGCTCACGCTTGCCTGCAACTAACTCCTGGGGATCCAATGCTCTCCTCTGGCCTCCACAGACACCTGCACACATATGGTACACACACACACACACACACACACACACACACACACACACACA
>JADRCD010143942.1:0-22500 GCA_019843815.1 Montemys delectorum | reverse complement strand
ATAATTTTCATTTTTAAAAGACAGAAAATGTAAAGTATGTGCAGTTAAATCCCAAAGTTCAAGCCTATAATAAATATTATGATGTGAGATTTCTCTAGGAAGCAATGGAAGTTTAAAATTAAGTGTACAGATCAATAGATTTTTTTCCTTATCACTTGACCATAGATAGAAATCATGTGATTATATAACTTAGTACAAAATTTATCATGTGATAAGATCCAGCCTTCACTGAGGTTTAAAAGCTCAGCTAATTTCTTGATAAATAATTAAAAGAATAACTAAAATAACATCTAGAACTAATAACACAGTTCTTTATGAGGATGAGCTGGTTACTCTCCCTCGAAGGCAAAGGAAAAAAGACAAAGACGATATGTGTTAAAACTCTTGACATTTTCTTGGAAATAATGATATTGAAATGGAAATAAAAACTCACATTACAATACATGGAGGAGAAAAAAACCTGAAAAATGAAACTAGCTTTCTTTTCCAAAATATTGATTTATGTCAGAAACTAAAATCTATCAAAAATCTCTTAGAACTACTGAGTAATTAAAATAAACACTGGGTAACATACAGGGGAGGGGAAAATGACTCATTGGTTAAGAGCCCCAGTTGCTCTTCCAGAGGACCCACGTTCAATTCCCAGCACCAATATTGGAGCTCACAACCATCTATAAATCCAGTCCCAGAAAATCTGATACCATTTGCTTGTCTCTGTATAGACCAGGCATACATATGGTATACAAACATGCATGCAGACAAGACACTCATACTCATAAAATAAACTACAATTTAAAAAAATAAGATAAGTACATAAAAGCAATTTTTTTGTATGTAATGAATTAGATGTCTGATTTAAAAGTGAATAATGCCATCGTTATCATAATGTTCAATTATAGTAAATATCCTAAACACTAAAGCCTTTAATGTTGAAGGCTAACAAAAATTGTAGATCACATCATGCCTAGTATTAACAATCAATTTACTAAGGTCAACTCTTCCCAGTTTATAAATCGGTTTAATCTAACACTACATCACTAAATTTCAGAATATTATTCATGGCTATCAGTAAATGTATTGGCATTTTGCATGGAGTGGGAAAAGGTCCATCAAGTACAGAAGAAGAATGTTGAAAAACTGTTACTGCCTATTCAATGTTTACCATAATATCATAACAAGATAGAATGGTAATACTGTAAAAAATATGACAGACATATCTGTGGAAATGTTATTAGAAAATAAAGTATTACAGCTCTTAATATCAATCATTCATTTTCCTAAGGATCAATTTAATTCATAGATGATACATTGATACATGATACATGAAACAATGATAACATTGTTTCAATAGTTGGTGCTGGAAGAGGTAGATAGCCAAACTTAACAACAACAAAAAAGACCAACAGACCCTCTGTTGTAAAGTGTGTCATTCAGCTTTCTTCATTATGTTATCTGAGGTTAAAACCTAATGAAGAGAAAATGTTTATTTAGGATATGTTTGTAATCAGTTGGCTGGGTAAAACCACCTCAATGAGGAGTGTAGCACAGGAAGAAATGGATGAGGCCATACAATCATTTCAGTCCCATGAGGTTTCATTTCTTAAATTTTCTACCAATTTCCAACAACACCACACCGATAACCAAGCTCTAAGACATGCAATTATGAGAGAGAAAGATTAATTACAAACTGTCCCTGGTATGCAAAGTCTCCAGTTGACTCACAACCCAAAATGCTTTAGTTTATCTGTGACACCATATTCTGTGTATATTTAATTTAATTTCTTTATTTTTATGTGTGTGAGTTTTTGTCTGCATGGACATCTGTTGAAATTGTGCATGCCCAGTGTGTGCGGAGGCCAGATGTTGGTGGATCCTTGGATATTAGAGTTACAGACAGTTGTGGGCTGCCACATTGAGAATTGAACCCACGTCATCTAGAAGAGCAGGCTGTGCTCTTAACTTCTGAGTCATTTCTTCAGCCCAGAGAAACCTGAAAGTCTTATCTACTTCAATGTTGTTTAAAGGTTCAGCCCTGTTACCTCAGAAACTCAAAGCAAACTCAAGGGTGAGTTAAGTCTCCAGTTTAGATATGCGTGGGATTGAAGGTGTGGTCCCCCTGCCTAGATCGTGAGTTTTGTAATCTGTTTAGTATCTCCCACTGTAGTTTAGCAACACCAGGAACTTATCTCATGTAATTAACAATTTGATCACAATTACATAGGGCAGGAATTAACTAATAGAAATATAAGTGATTTCTCTTAAAAAATTAATTCAGGCAGGATGAAACTGTCCAGCACTGCAAGGTTGACAACTTGAATCCAATCTCTGGTAAGACAGAATAGATGCCAAAAAGTTAGCTTCCGACTTCCGTACATGTGACCTGGCATTTCCACCTGAAGACTCATAGACACCTCTCTCTCCCTCCCTCCCCCTCTCTCCTTCCCTCCCACAACACCCCCCCCACACACACACATACACACACACACACACACAAATGCACAATGCACACTAATAATAGTATTTAAGCTTAACAAGAGAATAATTTGAAAGCTAAAAGAAAAGCAGGCTCACCTTGATTACTATAATTTTAGTCCTACACTTTTGGGTGAGTATGCTGTCATATTATTATTGTTGTCAAACTTCACTGAAAAGTTTACTCAGTTTTCAGAGTGATTACTAAATTGATCTTTAGTGAGAGAGACATTAAAAATAGTGAGAGAGACATTAAAAATAAAACAAAACATAACAAGCAAAAAATAACAACAAAAAAGAAAGGCAAAAAAGTTTGCTATCTTTGATATTTTTATTTGAAGAATCAAATTTGTCATTGGAAAAGTTAGTTGGCTAACCCAGTATCAGAATAAGAAATATTGTGATATATGCATAATCAAAGAAAACATAAATAGCAATCTAGGTCAAAATCATTCAATATAAAATATAATTGTAGTAAAATGTGTTCATTTGTTCTCAAAATTTCACTCTGAACTATTGTTTAGTTTCAGAAGACACCTATAAGTAACAGCTAGTTAAGTCCAAGCATAAATGTTCTTCTTGAGACTAGTAGTTTTGAAATAAAAAAAACAATAATAACAAAAAACAAAACACAAAAAAACAAAAAGAAAAACATTTCTAGTGAGTGTCTTACTTCAACAATAAATTCTAACAGCTAATGATAAAGAAAAATACATTCATATTATAGGGGAACTTTTTCTATGAGAATTCAAACTTTTGCCTCTTTTAACATTTCCAAAAAAGTGATACTTTTTAAAAAAGGATTTCCTCAATTTACTTTAACTTATATTCAAAGACTTTCTCACCAGCTTCCTTTTTAGAACACGATTGGATGGTCAATTGCTTGTACTATTAGTAATCTTCTCATTTTTCAGTACCGTCATTATCACAATCCTTAACTCTAACCAACATGCAATATGTCTCCTTAAATACCACTCAGATGCAGATGTATCTCTCCAGCTAATGTTCAAAGTATTTTGTGATGAAAATTGTTTTCTTGGTAACATTTGTGGTTTCTTCATGTCTATTTGAGAAAAGAGAAAAACGTACAAGATTGTCCTTTCTAATACTGTGTGAGCTGACCTTAAAGATAAAGAGATATCCAACCTAGAAAGTATGATAGTCAGATAAAATTTCATGACAGGCCCCTGAATTCTACCAAGATGCTGTGCTCATCTTCATCTATGTCTCTTTTTATCTAACAAAACTATGAACATAAAGATGTATGAAAAACATACTTTTCTTTCAAAAGTGCATGTAGCTAGTTAGGATTAAGTAAGCATAAAAATGTAGGTTGCTCTCTTCCCAGTTATAAACACCACTTTAAAATGTAGAAAAATTAATTTGATTGGTATTCATATATTCCATAAATAAAAATATTGTTTATAATTAAATTATATATTTACTTTAAGGATAACAATTGCCATGTCTGCAAAAAGAATACATTAGTTCCATTACAAAAAACAAACAAACAAACAAACAAAAACAAACAAGAACAAGAACCAAAACCCAAACTAAACTTTTCAAAAACTATTTGGCTAAAAGCAATGTTCCTAAATCAGATAAAACATATCTAGATTTAAAAAAATTTGTGACTGAATAATCATTGCTCATAAATTTGAATAAAATTGTAATTTTGTTAACTTTAATAAGTTTGGATGTACTCATGAATCAATTTAGTAAACGTTTCATGCTATTTGTTTATGTTTAGCCCTGTTCTGTTTTCTATATTATTATTTTAACCATTTTGATTTCAAATAGTCATTGTTTTAATAGCATGTAGGCTAGGTGAAATTCTATCTCATGAGCAATAATTTTTAAATTTACAGCTTCTATATGGGAAATATCCAATTATGTACTTAAGTGTGAAACCTGCTGTTTTCCTGCTGACTGGCGGAATTTACATGCCTTACTCTAACTGCTCCTGGGTCATCCTTCTGTAAGAGCTGCTACAGACTACATTGAAATGTAGATAGCAAATGTTTAGATTTGGAATAGTTATAGCTATAGTTCTCAAAGTATTGTAAGTTTAGTATGTTATGATATGTCAGTCTAGACTTTCCTTAATTCTGTGTTTTGCTTCATGTCATATTTAAAACTTTGGAGATTTGGTGTTTTGGGAGTTTGTGTTTTGGGTCCAAGTCTCACTAGACAGTTCAGCCTGATCTCAAACTCATGACCCTTCTGGTGTTATTATGGCATGAATGAATATGTCTGGCTTTCTCTTAGGTCTTCTTTATTTGAAGATGTCTTTATCTTCTATGATTATATACAGCCAGTTAAGGACAAGTTTCATCATGCCTAGCCTCAAGCTATTTAGAGACAATTGTTGCAAAATTGCAATCAGTGTAAAAGTGATTTTAGGCCTTGGGTTCACGTTTGAATAGTAGAAAATTTTATGTGTTCCTGGAAGCAACCCCATAAGAACAACAGTATCAACTGACCAGACCCATCAGAACTGCCAGTGACTAAGCCACCAACCAAAGAGCATATACTGACAGGTCTGTGGCTCCCACTACATAGGAAGCCTTATCTGACTTCACTAGGAGGGGAGGGTTGATGCCCCAGAGAAGGAGGATGCTAGAGGGGTGAGGTGGGTAAGCACCCTTTTAGAGTCAAAGGGGAGGAGAAATTGGGTGGGAGGGTTGTGGGGGGGGGAAGTGGGAAGGGAACAACATTTGAAATGTAGAGAAATAAAATAATTATTAAACATAAAATACTACTTGCTAGTATATAATCAATAAACTATTTAAACAATAAAAATATTTAAAACTATATTTATATACATAAGTAAGGTTGTGCCTGCCTGCAATCTCAGCACTTGGGAAGCTAGCCTGGCCTGAACAGGACCCTGTCTTAAAAAACAAAACAAAACAAAACTAAACTAAAAACAAACAATATTAAAAATAAAATATTGCCCTTAAACAAAAGAAAAATTGATTGAAATATTAAGAACAAATGTCTTTCACTTTGTCACTATACAATTTAAAATACTCTGTTATGGTTGGGATCTTAAATATTCCCTGAAAGTTTAGGACTAGGTCCCCTCTTGGATACTAATGGTAATTAAAAATCGGGACTATTCCGGAAAGCTAGTTCATTGGAAGAACAAACTGAGACAAATGAAAACATCTGCTCTTTCCTGTCTATGTTTTTGTAGACTGACCACAGTAGACTGCTTCTTTCTCCTGTCAATGCATCAATGCCCTCTTGTGTGGTCCCACCTTTCCAAAAACCCACAGCTAACAGAGCAGGAAAAAATAGTCGGAAAAGATCAGCCAAAATATTTTGTCTTATTTGAATTTCAATTTCTCTTGGAATTTTGTGGTAGTAATACGAATTTGATATTATGGATTCTCTATTTGAAAAGACTGGATCTGCTGATCATATACAGTAACCCTGTTTGTTGTGACATTTTCATGCATGCACATGGTATATGTCAGTCATATTCCCTCTGTTTCCTGCTATATGCATGACTCAGTTCTGATGAAGCTCTTCTTTTTTTCCCAGCCAGCCTTCCTTTTGGTTTCGTGTCTTCCTATTCTTCAGCAAGACAGTGAGATCAATGAAGACTGTTGACAAACGCATGCAGGGAGGACTGTGTATAACAGCCTGAATCACTGTCAGTGGCAGCATCTCTGGGAAATCCTTTCCCACCAGATCAAACAGCAGGGACTCTTTACAGGGGAATCAGTTGGAAAGAAAAATATTTTATTTGGTTCTGTTTGGAATACCTTTTTCTTTCTCTCTCAATCAAATGGCACTGACATTCTAAATGTTCCCTTGGGTCTTTGTGTGACATGACTAATGATGACAAATTGTGCTAAACATAAAAATTTTTTGCTTTACAATAACTGTCACTAGCCTTCCCTTTTTGATTCCCAGTGAAAGAACCCAGAAGAGGCACAGAAGAGGGAGTTTCATTGCTCTTTAGAAGAGAACAAACACTTTGTCCAGCGGGGAGAGTAAACAATGGGTAGAGAGAATACAGCACCAACCTACACGTTAGGTAAGTTTTGTGCTATTTTTAAAATATGTGGATAAATAGCTTTCCATGAAGTAAATTTTCTTGTGTAGATGACTGAGTCATTGAGATTAACTCTTAGAGGAAGGTACAAATGCTATATACCTTTGTTCTTTATTAGAAGGCTCCTCTCCGGTCAGTAATTTTATGCCTCTTGTTTCTACACTGGCCCAAAGATATGAGTCAGATCCCATTCTTTAGACCAGTAACTGAAGTCCTGAGGTCTTCCTTCCTAGATTCACAAACTGATGACTCAGAACGAGATGTCAACCAACAATGAATTTTAAGCCAGTTCTTATCTAGATCCCCAATTAAAACAAGGTAAATAACATAACCAAGGTTTTTCAATTGAGGAGATTCACTTTAGTCTACTGTGTAGCTTGCATCACTAAATGGCTCTCTTTGAACGTGTATGAAATTGTCCAAGTTGCTGGAGGGTGGGCATTTTCTTTTTCCTTATATAAATGGTGAAGTTGTCTTGTTTTTCACTTTCACAAAAGACAAAACAGTATCCCTGGGATTCATTAATTAAAAAGTGGCATGGCATAAGTTGAACCACCTGATAGAAGAATGAAGAATCACAAGATGCACTGCAGATGTCAGTTAGAATATCTGGCACCATGTTGCTTCTTGCTAATAGGAGATGCTGTAACCGAGGAAACCTAAATTAAACTCTAAGGCGTTGGAAAGTTAAAGATTAGAAACTTTTAAATGAAATCCTTGATGAAAAAAACATATGTGACAAAATCATTTAGCCACTTAAACACACGCAAGGGAAAAGTTGTTTACCTAGAAAATGTTAATTTTGTTTTCATTAGCCGAAAGAAAGTGCAGACGCTTACAACAATGGAATATATAAGCAGAAAGCAATTAATTTTTATTCTAGATGAGAGGTCTTTTAATATTCTAGCTCTAGGACAGGGGTTTGCACGACATTTCTTCAAGGACTTTTAGGAAATTTGGAGTTTAGTATAAAACTGTCCTGGCTTTTAAGTATTTACCCATTAGAATTTTGTTTTATCTTCACTAAATAGTTATTTTCCATCAAAATTGTTCTTGTGTTATAGTTTTTAAATTTTCTTTACAAAAATGCAGATATTTTTCAATGTTTGAAATATCATTACTAAATTATCAATATGACTCATGTAAATTACATCTAGATAAATATAACAAATATAACTTTTAGAAATTGAAGGTATTTATTTGGGTTGATATTCAAGGTAGTCCAAGTGACTCTCAGAGTGATATAGGTTATTTTGTTGTGCATGCTTGGTTGCCTCTCAGAGGTTGAACTAAGCACTTATTTCTCAAGATGCTTCACAATTTAGACACAGTTCTTAGAAGATTAGAGCTTGATCTGATTAGAATTTCTATAAGAGAAGAATTAATTCTCTATAAGTAGTAATTTCTTACTATAAGAGAAGAATTACTAGTACTGGAAGCCAACAATAAACTCAGCAGGTTGTGTGTGTGTGTGTGTGTGTGTGTGTGTGTGTGTGTGTGTGTGTATTTAACAATAAATACAACACAAATAAAATGGCAACAGCTTTGAAAAGAAGTTATGACAAAAGCCTAGGGTACTAGAAAGAAGAGACAGAGTTCTGAGGGAAGAATGAAAGGGGGATTTAAAATAAAAAAATAATTGTCTGAGGTGTCACCTGAAATCTAAACAAATATTTCCCAACTTTGCCTATCACATCTCCTTGCTGATATGTTTCATAAGTTTATTGGTTTATACTGGTTCTTTGTTCTATGATCATAAAAGTTTGTATAACTGCATCCATGGTGGAATATGCCATTTTGAAGCCTGAATTCATGTAATAAGACCACATGTATTTGACTTAGAGTATTTCATATTCTCCTTGTATGTATCAATCAATAGGAGTTTTCAGTAATTATTTTTTTTAAGTAAATGTTAAGATCTTAGAGCATAAGCTATTGGTGTTCTGTTCAGGAAAATTTCCCCTGTGCCTATGTACTCTAGGTTCTTCCCACTTTCTTTTCTATTAGTTTCCATGTATCTGGTTTTATGTGGAGGTCCCTGATCCACTTGGACTTGAGCTTTTTACAAGGAGATAGGAAGGGATCATTTTGCATTCTTCTACATGCTAACCACCAGTTAAGCCAGCACCATTTGTTGGAAATGCTGTCTTTGTTCCACTACATGGTTTTAGCTCCTTTGCCAAAGATCAAGAGGCCATAGGTTTGTGGGTTCATTTCTGGGTCTTCAATTCTGTTCCATTGATCTACCTGGCTGTCACTGTACCAATATCATGCAATTTTGATCACAATTGCTCTGTAGTACAACTTAAGGTTTGGGATGATGATTGCACTAGAGGTTCCTTTATTGTTGCAAATAGTTTTGGCTATCCTGGTTTTTGTTATTCCAGATGAATTTGCAAATTGCCCTTTCTAAGTCTGTGAAGAATTGAGTGGGAATTTTGATGGGGGTTGCATTGAATCTGAAGATTGCTTTCAGCAAGATGGCCATTTTTACTATATTAATCCTGCCAATCCAAGAGCATGGGAGATCTTTCCATCTTCTGAGATCTTCAATTTTATTCTTCGCAGACTTAAAGTTTCAATGGGACCTCATAAAATTGCAAAGCTTCTATAAGGCAAAAGACACTGTCATTAGGACAAAATGGCAACCAACAAATTGGGAAAAGATCTTTACCAATCCTATATTTGATAGAGAGCTAATATCCAATATATACAAAGAACTCAAGAAATTAGACTCCAGAGAACCAAATAATCCTACTAAAAATGGAGTACAGAGTTAAACAAAGAATTCTAAACTAATGAATACTGAATGGCTGAGAAGCACCTAAAGAAATGTTCAACATCCTTAGTCATCAGGGAAATGCAAATCAAAACAACCCAGAGATTCCATCTCACATCAGTCAGAATGGCTAGGATAAAAAACTCAGGTGACAGCAGATGCTAGAGAGGTTGTGGAGAAAGAGGAGCACTCCTTCACTGCTGGTGGACTCGCAAGCTGGTACAATCACTCTGGAAATCAGTTTGGCGGTTCCTCTGGAAATTGGACATAGTACTACCAGAGGATCCAGCTATACCACTCCTAGGAATATACTCAGAAGATGCTTCAACATGTAATAAGGACACATGTTCCACTATGTTCATAGCAGCCTTATTTATAATAGCCAGAAACTGGAAACAACTCACATGTCCCTCAACAGAGGAATGGATGCAAAATGAAATACATCTACACAATAGAGAACTACTCAGCTATTAAAAACCATGAATTTATGAAATTCTTGGGGAAATGGATGGAACTGGAGAATATCATCTTGAGTGAGGTAACCCAATCACAAAAGAACACACATGGTATGCATTCTCTGATAAGTGGATATTAGCCCAGAAGATTGGAATACACAAAGTACAATCCACAAACCACAAGAAACTCAAGAAGAAGGAAGACTAAAATGTGGATACTTCATTCTTTCTTAAAAGGGGGAACAAAATACCCATGGAAGGAGTTGTAGAGACTAACTATGGAGCAGAGACTGAAGGAAGGACAATCCAGAGACTGCTCCACATGATAATCCTTCCCATAATCAATCATCAAATCCAGACACTGTTGTGGATGCCAGCAAGTACTGGCTGCCAGGAGCCTGATATAGCTTTCTTCTAAGAGGCTCTGACAGTACTCAGCTAATACAGTAGTAGAGGCTCACAGCCATCCATTGTACTAAGTACAGGATCCCCAATGAAGGAACTAGAGATCCAAGGAGCTGAAGGTCTTGCAGCCCTTTAGAACAAACAACAATATGAACTATCTAGTACCCTCAGAGCTCCCAGGGACTAAATCACCAACCAAAGAGTACACATGGTGGGACTACTGACTCCAGCAGCATAGGTATAGCAGAGGATGGCCTAGTTGATCATCAATGGGAGGAGAGGCCCTTGGCCCTGTAAAGGTTCTATGCCCCAGTGTAGGGGAATGCCAGGGCCAGTAAGTGGGAGATTGGTGGTGAGCAGGGGGAGGAGGCAGGGAACAAGGGTTTGTTTTTGTTTTTGTTTTTATTTTATTTTATTTTATTTTATTTTTTCATATTGGAACCTGGGAAAGGAGATATTATATGACATGTAAATAAAGAAAACACCTAATAAACTCAAAAAAGTAAAGGCTCAGAACTTGTTCTTTCACTTTTTTGAAAACTTGTTCATTTTTATTTCATGAGCATTGGTGTTTTGCTTGCATGTGCATGTCTTTGTGTGTGTATTGGATCCCCAGACAGTTGTGAGCTGTCATGTGGGTGCTGGAATTGTGCTTGGGATTCTCTGGAAGAACAGATACTGCTTTTAAACCATGAGCTTCTCTTTAGACCCAGCATGTGTGTTTTTAATTATGAGGATTTACTACACTCATTTCTGATAGATACTGTAACAGAGTTCCATAAAATGGACATTATATAAGAAACTCTGTGACCTATGTTTTATGTCGATGCCCTGCTTTAACTAGTGGAGATTGTTCATAAAGTCCTGTATATACTATGCCAATGCTCTTCCACTGTGACTCTTCCTGCATGTTAAAAACATTTGATATGTGTACAGCAACAGTGTTGTCGTGGCTATTCCCTGAATGTTCAGTGAAGAATTATACTTCTTCCTTTAAAGTTCTAGTAGACCAGCCTCAAGTTTCAGAGCACATTCTCTTTTGTTGTTAAACATTGCTATAGATTGCCCAGATGCTGTTTGCATTTTGAAGTTAATTTCACTTCCTCAAGACATTCTGCCGGAAAGGTGGATCAAGTATTCAAGTAAATTTATGTGAACCTCTCCCCATTTTAATTGGTCAAATAAAAGCTAGAGCCTGTGATTGGGCAATAGAAGTAAAAAGTGAGGCTGGAGGTTTTAGAGAAGAAGAGAGGAAGGGGAGTGTCAGAGGAGGAGATGAAGAGATCAAGAAGACAGAGGAAGTCAGAAGAAGAGGAGGTGGAAGGAAGATGGAACAGAATCACATGGCCTAGAGAAACCACAAGTAACAAGAGATCTCATAGCTAGGGAATAGAGTAGTGTAGTGGTATATCTGTCCAATATAGACATACAGCTTATAAATATTATAACTGAGTATTATGTGTGTTTCTTGCAAGGGCTTATTGGAGTTGGAGATTTACTACAACAAATTAGTGCACAACATTTACAACAACAAACATAATCTTTCTGTGAGTGTTTGTGACATTTCTTCTCATTTGTAAAGTTCTTTTAAATTTTATTTTTGAGATTATAATCTAATTACATTTTGCCCTTCCTTTTATTCCTTCCAAGCCATCTCATGTACCCTCTTGGTACACTCCTTAAAATTCACGTGCAGTTTTTCATTAATTGATACTGCACACATTTTTGTATCTGCATACACATGTATATTCCTAAATATAATCTTCTGAGACTGTATATTGTTGCTTGCATGTATGTTTTCAGGGCTTATTATTTTGCACAGAATAAACAATCGTTGTGCTCTCCCCTAGGGAAGACCATTTCTCCTACTCCCAGCTTTTTTCAGTTGTCTATCGTCCTTGAGCAGGGTTGGGCTTTTCACCACTCACTTTGGCCTGCCTGTTAATGTTGTTCTGGTTGAGTTCTCATTAGAGCATCCATGTTTGTGGGACATTATCTGCTTAGCTTCTGTCATTACCATGAAAAACAATCTCACAACAAACTAAATGATCCACTGGCTCCTACAATCTTTCTACAATGTTCTCTGAGCCTTAGCATGGGAGTGTTTTGTAGATGTACCCACTGGGACTGGGCTCTAGAACTCTGAATTTTGATTGGTTGTAGCTTTCTGTAGTAATCTTCGTCTGTTGCATATACAAGTTTCCTAGTGATGGGTGAAGAATAAACTTATCTGTGGGTACAAAGGCAAATGCTTACAGATTGCTGTTAGGAAGCCTATCTTAGTTTAGTAAGTTAGTTTCTCCTCCATTATTTCACTAGCAGTGATAGTTATAGTCAAGGATAGCCAATGTGTTCTCTTAGAAAATCTCAAAAGGCCTACAGTAGGACTACCGTATGCTTTAGTTTTCAACTCCTGTCCATATCCCCGATGGAGTCTATGTTCTATCAGAGATAATTGCACAGGATATTCATTCCTATTCTAATTACAATAGCTTAGAAACTATATCAGCCTTGATATCCACCAACTGTTGAGTGGATAAAGACAAAATAATGCATCCTTATAATGGAATTTTTTGTCTTTAAAGAAATATAAAATGTTAAGAACTGAATGGGACTGGACAATAATAACAGTGATGTAACCCAAGCCCAGAATATCATAAATTGTCATATGTGAATCAGAGCTCCAATTTTTAAAATATTTGTTTTATCAAACTTGAATATTTGTAAGTACCTAGAATAGAATAGGGACATGATGGTGTGTGTGTGTGTGTGTGTGTGTGTGTGTGTGTGTGTGTGTGGTTATAGACCTTAAAGAGAGGAGGTAGTATGCATGAGATGAAGATAGAATTTACATGAGGAAATTCAGTCATGCTAATGTTACCTGGAATCACACTCTATAATAAAACTACAGAAGTACAGCATAATAAATCTTTAACACTTTGTTTAAAGCATTAGAGAAATGGTGATTTGTTATAGAGTCAGTAGAAAGTTAATATAATGAATAAAATGGTATGATGTATGATGGTTATCCTAAATACAGGGTTGAGCACCATTCATGGACTACTACTTAGTATAATATAACAAACAGTTCCACTATTTCAGAAGTCTACAGAATAACCTTCACGAACTCCTATAAGTTTTGGAGTTATACACGGGGGTGGGGGGAAGAGAGAGAGAGAGAGAACATTGTAAATCTAACTGCAATCTTCCCAAGTAAATTGTCTTTGTATTGTGAGATGTACATATAAATTCCTCACAGAGAACTCATGCTTTTGAGTGTGTGTGTGTGTGTGTGTGTGTGTGTGTGTGTGTGTGTGTGTATGTGTGTGTGTGTATGTCTGTATTGCCTCTGACCTATAATACTGTAACAGGATATTTTCCATATTTTTACAATCTGACAATTTGAAATTAAAAAAAATTCAATAAGCATTTACCAGATACTGCAAGTCAAATGTGCACTTTGCAAGTGTTGGGGATTGGTGTGTGGTCTCCCAGTCCTATGATTCTGGCTAGCAATAGTGAGGTGCACGCCCTGGTCATTAACACCACCACCAAGGTACTGCCTTGCTTTGCAATGCCATTCAACACATGAGCATGAAAACTTAAGATATTTTCAGTTTGTGGTGTGTATATTGCATATACGCTATGATAAATTGAAGAGCGTGCACATATTTATAAATAAATACATTTTCTCTATCCATATTAGCATCTTAGAAATTAGTAAAAAGAACTTAGGAATTTGTGTAAAGAAAACTATAAAGCTCTCTTCCTCATCTTTGAAAAATGCTGGCTAATCTTTCTTTGAGTCAGAATCATTTCATCATTTCCCTGATGATTTGTTGAGGGCATAGTCTATTCTTCCTGATCTGATGTTTAGAGGTATTTTTCATTGTACTTATATCCTGTTTGAATCATCAGAGAAAATGATGGGATTGAGAGATAGCAGCAGTTTTAAGTTATGAAAAAGCAACAGTGTATTACTCATCATCAAAATACTTCAGAGTCTTATGACTTACGTTTTCATGAGCGACATTTTGTTCATATTGTCATTTTACCTGACACCATCCCCTATTTCTAAAATCCATATTCTTTAATTTATTCCACTGTGGAATTCTGCACAAAACATCAGGAGTGGCTGCTGAATCACTAACGTGCGATGGAAAAACACTAGAGATTTTCTATTACAAAATTTTCACAATTTTGGCTGATGTAAGTTTATTCTACTACAGATTAAGTACTCATAGTTAAGTTACCTAGAAAAATAGACAGGCTAATTAGCTCAATGGATAGCACATGGCACTTAAATTAATGAAAGCAAACATAACAATAATATACAAAGCAAATGAAATTACCTTATTACTTAACCAGGGATAACAATATTTAATGAATATTTATGGTATGAAAAAATAACCATGAGGTGGTGACACACAGCTTTAATTAAAACACTTGGGAGTCAGAGTAGGGGGCTCTCTGTGTTTGAGGCAAGCCTCTCTCTCTGTCTTTCTTTTTTTCTCTCTCTCCCTGTCTCCTCTCTCCTCCTACTCTCTCCCCCGCCCCTGTCTCCCCTGTCTCCTCTCTCCTCCTACTCTCTTCCCCCCTCTCCCTGTCTCTTTAGCCATAAGAAGGTGACTAACTTAGCTTTAATTTATGCTCCCCACCACACTGAATGTCTGTGTCTGAATCAAAGCAATGGGGCCAGGTAAGATCAAAAGTTTAGTATCATGAGTAGTACTCAAGTTTTCCTACTTTTTTGTTGATCATTTACTCTTATATTTCTTCATTGTGGCAGAAAATTGGCTCACAAAAGCCTAATAGCTACATATGAAAGAAATATTCAATTGTAATACCCAAATACTTTTAAATATAAACAAATTCTGAAAGGAAAATATGCAAATGAAAATGTTCTAATATTCCAAAGTAGTACATTTTAGGATTTTTAAATTATATTTATCTTTAAACAAAATGAGCATTTAAATGTTTTGCTTTATTTTTACAAATAGGAAATCAATGCAAAATGACTCAAAATGATTCTCTATTTCTGCTAGTATAACTAGATTAAAATTTCCATTCCTAGCTGGAAAGGGTTATTAAAATAAATCCTTAAAAATCTTGCTGAACTCACTGATAAGTGGATATTGGACCAGAAGCTCAGAATACCCAAGATACAATCCACAAACCACAAGAAACTCAAGAAGAAGGAAGGAAGACTAAATTGTGGATATGTTGATCCTTCTTAGAAGGGAGAACAAATTACCCATAGAAGGAGTTACAAAGACAAAGGGTGGAACAAAGACTGAAAAAAGGACAATCCAGAGACTGTCCTACCTGGGGATCCTTCCCATATACAATCAATCACCAAACCCAGACACTATTGTGGATGCCAGCAAGTGCTGGCTGACAGGAGCCTGATATAGCTGTCTCCTGAGAGGCTTTGGCAGTGCCTGACTAATACAGAAGTGGAGGCTCACAGTCATCCATTGGACTGAGCACGGGGTCCCCAATGAAGGAGCTAGAGAAAGGACAAAAGGAACTGAAGAGATTTGCAGCCCCATAGAAGAAACAACAATATGAACTAACTAGTACCCTCAGAGCTCCCAGGGACTAAGCCACCAACCAAAGGATACACATGGTGGTACTCACAGTTCCAGCAGCATATGTATAGTAGAGGATGGCCTAGTGGGTCATCAAGGGGAGGAGATGCCCTTGGTCCTGTGAAGGTTCGATGCCTCAGTGTAGGAGAATGCCAGGGCCATTAAGTGGGAGAGGGTGAGTTGGTGAGCAGGGGGAGGGGGGAGGAAATAGGAGATTTTTTTTTTAGAGGGGAAACCAGGAAAGTAGAGAACATTTGAAATGTAAATTAAGAAAATATCTAATTTTAAAAAAGTCATGCTGACTTCAGAAGGAACAGAATTCCTCACTGTTGTAATGATTCTCCAGTCAAGCCATGATCATTCGAGGGCATCGAGCTATAAAAGATGATCATGACTGGACTTGTTGACAGTTTATATCACTAACCTATTACCCATGTATTTACTGCCCCCAATCAGGTGGAAACTATGTATGGGTCTTGGAAAAAGTGCTTGAGTGTATATATGTATATACATATATACATATATGTGTATATATATGTTCAAAGTGTATGTGTATGTGTGTGTATGCATATGTATATATGTTCTAGAAAGAGTATATATACTTATACTCTTGACAGAGTATTTGTACATATACTCTAGAGAGTGTGTGTATATATGTATATTCTTCATTTTTTTTGCATATATTCATACGTATATGGAGGGGGAAACTAGAGGAGGGAGGTCCATCTGCATGAGTACAGGGAACAAGGAAGTGAAGTTCTCTGATGGGTAAGGCTTAGTCATAGCCTCTTGAGGGAAGAGAGCCCACACCACTGCAAGTAATCTATCACTCGTCTTCTGTAAGGAAATCGATTAAACTCCGTGGTTTTCCAGTATGAAGTCTGGTGGAGTTGTGAACCAGTTTGGCACTGGGATCTTCGGAGAAAGAATAGATATGACTTAAGTCTCTGCTATGAGAGGGGATTTCATCATCACTAACTGTATGTTTATGTAGAGGAAAGATTATATGTAAGTGCAGATAGATATATGCATGGGGCTTCTGTTATGTGCTTGCATGTAATTTGTGCTAATACATTTAGAGCTCAGATGCCAATGCCAGGCTCCATATTCCTTGTTTTTGAATAGGTTATATGATCTGAAATGGACTCCACTGATTGTATTAGGCAGGCGGGTCAGTGAGTCTCAGAAATCTGTCTCTATCTGCCTTCTTAGCACTGGGATTGTTAAGTACCTGCTGCTATACTCAGCTCTCTCACCTGACTCAGAGATGAATTTCAGGTCTTTAAACTTGTATAGTGTGGTTTGAATATGCTTGACATGTGAAAGTGGCACTATTGGAAGGTTATGGTCTTGTTGGAGGAAGTGTCACAGTGTGGGGGATAGGCTTTGGGGTCTCTATTCTCAAGCTCCACTCAGTATGGAATCCAAGCATCCTCTTGGTCTCCTTTGGAACAAGATAGAGAACTCTGACTGCAGGCTTCCATCCTTCTTGCCAAGCTGATAATGGACTGAACCTCAGAAACTGTACGCTAGTCCTAATTAAATCCTTTCTTTCATAAGAATGATACTCTGTTATGTTTGCAGACAAGATCGTAGCATAACTGTCTTTTGAGAGGCTCCAGCCAGCACCTGACTGAAACAAATGTAGAGACCCATGGTCAAACATCAGATGGATCTTGGGAATTCTTGTGGAAATGTTGCAGGAAGGATTGAGGAACTTGGAGGAATAGCTACTCCACAAGAAGATCAACAAATCCAGCTAACCTGGTATCTTGGGGCTCCCAGAGACAGAACCACCAACAAAGAAGCATACATGGGCTATACCTAGGTCCCCTGCTCATGTGTAGCAGATATGCTGCTCAGTCCTTCCTGAGGGTCGTCTTCTAACAGGGCTAGGGGTTTACCCTGACTCTGTTGCCTGACTGTGGACCTTGATCCTCTATCTGGGACACGTTGTCTGGCCTCAGTGGGAAAGGATATTCCCATACTTGCAGTGACTCGAGGTGCCAAGGTGGGTTAGTACTCAAGGGGGACATCCCCCTTCTCAGAAGGAGGAGGAGGGGTTGTGGGAAGAGGCTGTGTGAGGGGAGGATTGGGAAGAGAGAGGGAGCTATGACCAGGCTATAAAATGAATAAATAAATGAATTAATGGAATAAAAAATGAGTTGTGTTGCCCATAGTTTCTCTTTCCAGCAATAAAACTCAAAATAAGACAAATGGCAAACATTTTGATAAGTGACTCATCTACACTGGCCTACTCATATTTTTTAAAAATATATTACCTTAGTTATAGAGTAACATATTTTTTATCTAAAATATGGTATATTATTCCCCATGATTAGGTACCACTGCTAAAGGGAGTTACTATTACCTTACATTAGCTGTTCATTCTTCAAACTAAAATATGTTTTTCTTTCTTTCTTTGAAGTGATGGGCGATCAAACTTTAGGCCTCATACCTGCTACAAAAGCACTTAGTGACTGAAGTGAAATCCCAAATCCTTAAAATAATATTATTGGTTATTACTCTGGAATCATAATCAGGGCCTTAAGCATACTATGCAAATATTGTTTCACTAAGCTAGTTTCCTAACCATGATAACTTCTTAATGTTACCCCTTTCTTCAGTAATCTTACTATCTCTATTTTTCATTGGGAATTGAATAATTATATCTTAAAATAAGCAAGCATACGTATGACAATGAAAGAAACTATTTTTTGATAAATACTCATACATTAGACATATCTGTAATCTTGGTAGGTCTTCAATTTTAAAATAGAAATATTCTTGGTTTCATCTATACACCTATGATAGATCACTGGGGAGGCAGAAGGAAGATCATGTGTTTGAAGCTTTAGACTCGGATCCATTTTAAGACCATGTATCAAAGACAAAATTAAAAGAAAATAACATAATGCATATAGCTACATATAATCATGTCAAAAATAAAATGTCCTATTATTTCAATGTTCATTCATTAATTTTCTTAAAGTAAATATGACTTTTTATGTTATACCTAATCCATAAGAAAAACAATTTCTGTAATCAACTGTACTTGTGCAAAATATATGTATATATATGTAATATCTTAGAATAAAAATTAGGGACAATTTCAGGAATGAAAGATAGACAAGAAAGGTCTTAGTTTCACATTAAGGATTTCATGAAGAAGCCAGGAAAGGAGGATGGAGCTTGTTGAACATCCCTGCATGACCCCTAGATGTCAAAGCACAGGATCTGCTGCAATGCTTCGTAGCAGAGCTGAAAGGTCACCCTGTGTTTACTGAATATACATTTGATATTCAAGGCCAGACAGGGATGAGTCAAGTACATCCTCTCAGAGAGCGTGCTAAGGAGACCCTGAGGTCACCTTGGTCAACGTGCACAGGGTGAGACTAAAGGATAACGGAGTCAGGAAACAGTCAGTCCTGATATCCACCTGCTCATTCCATGTAGTCTGCAAAGGAGCCATACTGACATTGCAGTGAAATAGAAGATACCATATTAAATCACTTGCTTTTTCAAGGAAAATCTGATACATTTTAAATAGCCTAAAGGGTTAATAACTTGCACTAATTTTCAATTATTTTCT
The DNA here is from genome assembly GCA_019843815.1 of Montemys delectorum. Classification (NCBI taxonomy): domain Eukaryota; kingdom Metazoa; phylum Chordata; class Mammalia; order Rodentia; family Muridae; genus Montemys; species Montemys delectorum. The sequence goes on along the minus strand of JADRCD010143942.1, from coordinate 3,140 downwards.
TTTAATCTTTATTTTTACTCATATTATTATTTTTGTCCCCCTGTGTATGTGTGTGTGTGTGTGTGTGTGTGTGTGTGTGTGTGCACATTTGTATGTGTTTGTATGTGTTTAAGAGAGAAAAATAGAGAATATTCTTATGTGGGGATCAGAGGACAAGATTCAGGAGCCATTTTTTTTCTTTCATCATGGGTTCCTTGTTTGTATGGCAAGTGCTTTGAACAGCTGAGCCATCTTGGTAGATCATGTCTTGTTTTCATTGATAAATGTGGGGAAAACCTGAGCAGTGTTGGCAAAACCCATATCTTTGCCATTAGAAAATAATGAACATTTTTCTATTTACTTCCCAGATATTGATATTATCTTTAGAATTATTTGTATGCATTCAATTTTCCTTTACTGAGATGTGCTGGTGGGGCTGTATTTCATCTTACAGAAACTATCACTGTGGGAAATCAGGACAAGATCTCAAACAGGGAGGAAACAGGACAGAAAGTAGTAAAGATGCATGCGAAGGACTGCAGTTTATGGGCTTTCATTCAGGACTTTATCCATCTGGTATTATTGTAGTTCTTTATCCTCTTTTTTAAAAATAAAAATTGTTTATATAATATATTCTGAACATGCTTTTCCCACCCACAAATCTTCCTAGATCTACCCTACCTCCTTACCCATCAACCCCCATGCTCTTTCTTTCTCTGTTTAAACTAAAACACAAAAGACAACAACAACAAAAACCAAGAAAAACACACACACAAGCCACACATACACAAAAATGTGTAAACCAAGCAACATTAGACAATAGCCTACAAAAATATCATTGAGTTTGTTTTGTGTTGGCCAACTACTCCTGAGCAGAAGCCTCTCTGATTTTTTCTTCCTTCCTTCCTTTCTTTCTTTCCTTTCTTTCTTTCTCTTTCTTTTTTTTTCTTTCTTTCTTTCTTTCTTTCTTTCTTTCTTTCTTTCTTTCTTTCTTTCTTTCTTTCTTTCTTTCATTTTTTCTTCCAGCAAGGTCTATTTCTCACCCTAGGGATTCCATTCCATTCTAGTTTGATGATTTATAGACACACTCAGCATACACACACAGGGTACACACACTCACACCATCACAAAACAAGCAACAAGTGAATGAAATCACACTATTTAAAATCAGGGTCCCCTGACTATACTACATCCCCTCATTTACTAGAAGCTTTTGTTGAACTCCAAATCTTTTACCATATTAGCTTTTAGACTATAATCCTACTTGTAGGAAGGTGTGTCAAGGTGTTAATACCATAGCATTCCTCTGTGCTTGTTTGTCTTTGTGGCCATGGCAATCACCCATAGTCAAATTAGCACTAAATGCCATGTTCTTATGATGAGTCAAGATGAACCGAGTATTAGCATATTTAAACATAAAATAAAGACTAATGATAAATCTGCTTCATCATCAGTTTGTTCTTGTAAGATTTCTGGATTCTGCAGCTCAGGGGACCCATAACTAGCCATGAGTGGGGGAACTGTGTGGCACTGTGTGATTTCTCTTGCTTTGTTCATGTGAAGAGAACAGCAGCTTTCCTGCTGTTATTGCAATCTTTATCATGTTCATAATTTAAATTGAATTATGCTAATTCCCTCATAATAGCTAAATTAGTTAGGAGAATCCCTTACCAAAAAATATGTTTAATATATGCAGTGATGAAGCAAATGGTTTACTTGTTTTGACTTTGTAAAAATATATTGTCCGCTTGGACTTCTTGAGTGTGCAATTTGTGTTTTGAATGTGATATGCCCCAGGGCCTCATGGGCTTGAACACGTGGTTCCTAGGGTGTGGTGCTTTTTGAAGAAGTAATTACTTCACAACTAGAGTTTTCCTGGGAAGGATGTGTCACAGCAGGTAGTTTCTGTGGTTTTCTAGCATAACTTCACTTCCTGTTTCCGCCTCTGCTTCCTATGCATAGATGCAATGTGACCACTCTGCTTTCTGACTCTTAGGTTAGCCTCAGTTTTCTGCTTCTGTATTTTTTTTCCTGCCCTGATGAACTAACTGTATCCCTTCAGAAATGTAAGTTGATATAAAGCCATGCCTCCTTCAAGTGGTCTTGTGTCACAGTAGTCTATAGCAACAGCAGAATTAACACAAAACTAAGTCCACAATCTTCTTATGTGCCTTTGTTCCAGATTTTGTAATTGCCATAAAGTAAATAGACATTTCCAAATATTGCTCTTCAGCTTAATTTCTGCAACATGCCCTCACAGCTGTGAAAGACTTGGGTTTTAAAATGTTGATACTTTTTAACTATTCCTTGGCACAGAAATCAGTTGGAATTAGATCTTCAGTTAGGAACTGCTTCAAAGAATAGGCATAGGTTTTAATTGAACGTACAAATTAAGGATTGATTAACTGAAAGTACCCATTAGGACATTTGAAGTAAGAATTAAGAAGATGAATCACCACTGAAATATAAGTTTCAGTGCAGCAGTTCAAAACTGTCACTAAGCAAAGTGAAGCAGTTAAGGAAAAGTTATTCAAACCTAGAGGCAGAGAGGAGAGAATAGTAGAACTCGGAGGGCATACATTTTGTTGAAATAAATAGCACTAGACTTTTAAGAGCTGGCATAAAGGTAGAATGTCAGGCCACGGGTGTTTGTCAACTATTTTGACCTAGCATAAGAATGAATTTCATGTCTTCTGGACATAAAATAATTTCTATAAGAGATTCCCAAGTTAGGAAGTTATACTCTCATAGAAACCAGAAAAATAGGAAGTTTGTCCTGGGTCACTTAGAAAGACTTTACCGAGTTAGAAACCTGGCAGATAGCATGGTAAAAAATCACATCTTGAAAGTGTAAAAGGAATATTTTCTAATTCAATCTTCTAAAACGATGGAGACCAGTGCCTAGTGACAGTAATAAATCTGTTAAAAATTTAGTTAGCTAAGAGGAAAGCTGTGTTCTCTTGTTCAATGATGAAGTGCAAAGTAAATATTATAGGGCATTAAAGATCAGGAAAGTTCTTTTTTTTAAATCATACTACTTAAAACAATAGTCAAAAATAGAGAAATCAAAGGAAAGATGAGACGTAGTCAAAGATTTATTCAGGTTATTTGATGTCAGTAACAACAAATTTGAATGTAGGATGCTATTCTGAAAAAAAAAA
>JADRCD010143941.1:0-19396 GCA_019843815.1 Montemys delectorum | reverse complement strand
TCAGAGTTGTTTTGATTTGCATTTCCCTGATGACAAAGGATGTTGAACATTTATTTAGATGCTTCTCAGCATTTGATGTTCATCAGTAGAGAATTCTTTGTTTAACTCTGTACCCCATTTTTTAATAGGGTTATTTGGTTCTCTGGAGACTAACTTCTTGAGTTCTTTGTATACATTGGATATTAGCCCTCTATCAGATATAGGGTTGGTAAAGATCTTTTCCCAATTTGTTGATTGCAGTTTTGTCCTATTGACAGTATCTTTTGCCTTACAGAAGCTTTGCAACTTTATGAGGTCCCATTTGTCAATTCTTGATCATGATTTCTTAAGTTCTTGAAGTGGATGGGTGGGAGTTGTTGGAGACATTTCATTTGGGGTTGAATATTCCATGGTTTTTCTCATTCTTTGCCCATTGTCCAGTTGTGGGTTTCATTGCCTTCTACAGGAAAAAAAAACTTTTCTGATGATGACTAAAAGAGATCTTGATATATCAATATAGCAGAATGCTACTAGAAGTCATTTTATTGCTGTGTTTTTTCTGCAAACACTATTAAGTTTTCTTCTAGGTTCCTAACCTATGTAGTCTCAGGTTCTTGGCCAACAAAATAGTGCCAACATAGCAGTGCCAGGGATAGGTTCTATCTTGCAGAATGGGCCTCAAATACAATCAGATGCTAGTTGCTTGCTCCCAGCTTTTTGACACTATCGATCAACCATATCTTGTAGAAAGTTAGCCACTGTAGATCAAAGGATTTGTATCTGGGTTGGTTTTTATCTCTCTCCATTGCTAGCATGCAGAGTACCTTCTAAGATTTCAAACACTAGTTAAGTCAAGATATAGACTGTAGGTAGCCACCAGTTTGAGTTCTTCATGTTCAATAACATGTATAATTGCTGTTGTCAGCAATAGGCTGCTACCATGAGTTTGTGGAGAGAAACCAAAAGGTTTGGCAATAGCCTGGGTTGTTGTGGAGTCTCTATAAGGCCCATATGGCCAATAATTCAATAAGATCTAACCCACTCCTGAAACTAGAGGTCATATTTGGTGACAAGAGATGCCTAGTTGGGGCTTTGTCTCTCCTATTATTTGATAATTCTATTTAGATTTCTTTCATATGTGTATACATTTTAGGACACTTCTACTGTAGTAGGCTTACATCTAACCCCAAACATAGCCCTTAGCTTTAGCCCTCCCTCTATGTAGTCCCCCTTACTCTCCTATTCCCTCATCTTTATTATGTTGAAGTATGGCCCTTATGTCCAAAGCCTCTCCAAGACTTTAGTACGAAGGGCTACTGAATTTTTTCCAAAGCCTTTCCTCATCCAATAAGATGAACATGAGGTTTTATTCTTTCAGACTGCTTATATTGTGGATTGCATTTATGAATTTATATGTTGTTCAATCCTTATATATCTGGTATGAAGCCTACTTGATAATCGATGATCTTTTTGATATGCTCTTGGATTAGGTTTGCAAGTATCTTATTGAGAAATTTTAATCTGTTTTCAGAAGGGAAACTTGTCTAAAATTATCTTCCTTTGCTGGCTTTTAATATGCCTGAAACATCAGAGTAATACCAGTCTTATGAAAAGATGTGGACACTTTTCCTTCTGTTCCTGTTTTGTGAAATAATTTGAAGGGTATTGGCATTAATTCTTCTTTGAAAGTCTTGTAGAATTCTATACAAATACTATCTTGCACTGCCCTGTTCCTCCTTTGTTGAGAGATTTTAATCATATTTTTTTATTTCATGAGGATACTCTTTGGATTGGCTGGCCTAGAGATTATTTATTTCTTGAGTTTTCTTGGGTGTTGATAACTTCTTTGGGTCAAAGTTTTCCTTGTAGTACCTTCTGTTAAGATGGATTTGTAGATAGTTACTGCTTAAATTTTTCTTCTGATTGAACATTTTTCTAGATATAGTAGTCTTTGCTGTCACGGGTGTTCTCTTATGTAGAGCATCTGTCCCTGCCCTTATGACTCTTAGTTAAAAAAGTCAGATATCACACTAGTAGGTCTGCTTTTGTGGTCACTTTCCCTTGCAGCTTTTAATATGCTTACTTTGTCTGGTATATTTAGTGTTTTGATTATTATGTGTCTTAAGGAATTTCTTTTTGGCCCAGTCTGTAAGTGTTCTGTATGGTTCTTGTACCATTGTAGGCACCTCCTTCTGGAAATTGGATATATTTTCTTCTATGATTTTGTTGAAAATATATTCTTTGCCTTTGACCTTCCTCTGTTTCAATTATTTATAAGTTTCTTTTTTCTTTCTTTTCATAGTGTTCCAGTTTTCCTGGATGTTTTGTGCCAGGATTTCTTTAGGTTTAACATTTTCATCAACTGTAATATTTATTCAATCAACTTTGCTATCAATAACTGAGATTCTTTCTTCCATCTGTCTCTTATTTTCTGTGAAGCTTACCTCTATGGTTTTTGTATGACTGCCTAAATTTTTCATTTCCATTTACTTGAGTTTGGGATTTCTTCAGTGATTCTACTTTTATAGCTTCAACTGTGTTCTTCATATAATTTAACTGTTTGTATGTGTTTTCATAGATTTTTGTTTGTTTGTTTGTTTTCAAGACAGGGTTTCTTTGTATAGCCCTGGCTGTCTGAAACTCCCTTTGTAGACCAGGCTGGCCTCAATCTTGGAAATACGCCTGCCTCTGCCTTCCAAGTGATGTGATTAAAGGCATGTGCCACCACTGCCCGGCCATAGATTTATTAATGGTTTTTTTTCGCATCCTCTTCAAGGCCCTTAAGCATATTCATAATAGGTGTTTTTGGAGTCCTTGTCTTGTGTTTTAAGTATATTGAATTTCTCAGGACCTACTTAGTAGGGTTACTGGTTTCTAGTGGAGATGTATTGTCTGAGCTGTAATTGATTTTGTTTTCATAATAGTGCTTCATAGCCATATGGCAATAGAAAATACTATCTCCACACCAACTCTGGAAAACAGTGATTTCTTGGATTCCTTGCATCAGTTTCAAACATGCACAATGGTAGTAAATCCCACACACAGCTGGCTTCTATATACCAGATGTCAGGTTAATCAGCATGTTTTGCACTTTTGCTTAGTGTCAATTTACTGAAGTGAGACCTTCATCCTTCAAAGCTCTTTGCATATTCAGAGAGGATTTCTTGAAGCCATGTATCTAGCTACATATGGCAATTATCTTAAGAAATATGTATTCTAGGGCTGGAGAGATTGCTCATCTGTTAAAGGCTAGGCTCGCAACAAAAAATATAAGTAACATATTCACAAAAAAATAGATTATCTATTAATCTGAATACATAGATGTCACTGTTTAGTCTTATCCAGCTACCCTTCATGCTGACTACCATTCTGGAAGGTAAGTTAAATTTTCCTTCCTCCCCCCCCCCCCACTTCCTCTCCTTACCTCTATTATTACCTTCTTCCTCTTTCTCTCTTTCAGTCTCACTCTCATTTTCCTATAAGTTATCTGCTGATTATACTTTGATTACCAAGGGCAGAACCTAGAGGCAGAACATCAAGTCATTACAAAACCAGAAATCTCCAAAAAACTCAAATCGGACCCTTCAGCTCTTATCCCACAGCTACTTCTATCACAGGTTTCTCCTTTTTCTGCTGAGGTGATGGAATTTGTCAGGGTTGCCTGCCACTTTTTCTTACAGACATACAAAGCTGGTGAACATCTATGTCAGTGGAAATTAGGGATGTCGCTATCTTCCCTAAAGGTTATCTTTACTGAGTTTGGAAGGTGATAGATGCAACATCTCTTGGGAGATGTCGTAATGACCTCTACCTATTACAGTTTCTGAGGAATCCCACAATTCCTTTTAAATTGGGTGCAACTTTACCATTCCTACCTTTTTTTTTTAAACTAAGGCAGACTTTCCATAGAAGAACACTTTTATCTTTGGTGGCTAGACCCTAAATCAAAGGATAATTTAAGAGACAGCCTTTTAGTTATAGCAGACTGAGTAACAGTGAGAGGGTCTTGAGCAGAGAAAGGCACACTCTGTTAGGATATTTGAAGATCACCTCACTGCTCCCTGAAACATGACCAAAGAGAATAATAGAACTAGAAAGGCGAGCCAGAAGGCTTATGCACTAAGATGGGTGAGCAATCATAATTTGTGTCCAGGTGCCAAAGTCGAGGATGATAAGAAGAGATCCCTTTCCACATGCTTTTAGAAGAGTGAGCCTCCAAAGTTTGTGGCTAACTATTACAGGGTATGGGAGAGGTAGCATTTAGATTTAGGTCCTTTTTCAGATCCTGAAAATAGATGATATGATTCTATGCAGAGAAAATGTCGGTATTGGTGAGTGTTGGGGAAAGTTATAAACTTTAAAAATAACAATTAATATTAAACAAAGGCACAAAACTTTCTGCCCTTTCCCCAGTGCATTGGTTCTCAGATCAGCATGTTTAGCAGTACTGAAAAGGTAGATTGAAGTTTACCAGGGTTCTCCCAAGCCAATGATATAAATAAATCTCCAGTTAGATCAAGGTGATGATGTGCTTATATCTCAACAGGTAATTACAGTGTGGAGCAAAAGTGAGCTCATGGCAGTGTTGGTTTCTGTATATGGGAGATGTTGTGCAGCCATTTATTATGAGATAAAATGTTCATTCTGCAGGGAAGCTTATGAAAACATGGGATATTGTAAGAGGAGGTGAAGCACTCCATTCTATTGGGAAGCTTTTTAAGTTTGGGAAGTAAATAACTCAGTATTTTCAGAAAGTACCTGACGCTGACTAGTTCCAAGAAGCATAGTTTTGTGACAGTCTTTTGTGCAACCCAACTGGTCCTTGTCTCTGTTGGGAGGCTTGGTTAATCTAAGAGAGTCTAGCCTAACTTTTGACCTGAATCCTGGTGCTTTAGGATCATGTCATGGAGCTTTCAAGACAAACATGGTCCCAGTGAAGCCATCTCCCCAGTCCTTTGATTATTTTTGTACAATCACATAAAATATCTAAGACAGAGGAGAGTGGTATGTAACATAGGTGTATGGGTAACTTCTGCTGTGTGTGTGTGTGTGTGTACAGTGTTCTGTTTATCTGAGCTGGATTTCATTAAAAGAGGTTGAGATATACCTCTAGCTGCACTTTACCTGTGAGTCTCTCTTGTTTGCTTGCTTCCATTCTTTCTTCCTTCTTCTGTCCCTCCCTCCCTCCCTCCTCCCTCCTTCCTCCCTCTCTCCCTCCTTCACCTCCCTTCCTCCTTCTCCTCCCTCCTTCTCTCCTTCTCTCTTCCTCTTTGTCTCATATCTTTCTCCCCTTCCTGTGTAGTTCCTGATGCTTTCAGATTAGCTTAAACTGCTGTTATTGTTGGGTTCTGAGTGATGAAATAAGTTCTAAAGTGTTTGAGTAATGCCCAGCAACTTCATAATAGATATTATCATGAAAATTCAGACCACAACAGAACCACATCAGTCTCCACGACAGGAGGATGCATTATAAATACTATTTATCAGAAGGTAAAAATGTATGAAACAGGAGCCTTTATTAAGAAGGCCGTGTGTTTCCAGATAGATATCTGGGAAGGAACTTGGGAATTCTGAATTTACTAATAAAAATATCCATATTCTTTCCAATGAAAGAAGAAAATAAGCAGAAGGTCCCACCTACCTCTATGGCTAAGAGAGTATAACTTGACCTTTGTTTTGTGACAAAATTCCTGAGGAGACCTGAATAAAATCTACTCATCCCAGATAGCAAACCAAAGAAAGATTAAAGTAAGGACACAGTCAGAGTCCAACACCATGAACTGATGAGTTTTATTGGGGTATTTATAGCAGAACGTGTGTGGGTTCCCTAAAGGAGCAGAAATGACTCCATGACAGTTGTCCCACCAAAAGCTTATTTTAGTATGGTGACATCTCATGGGTGGTACCTAAAAAGGTCAGACCAAATTGTTGAGCTACCTGCAAGTTCAAAATTTCAGTAGTATTGCATCTGGGACCATGCTTCCATACAGGAATTTTCGAAAGACTGACTGTACATAAATCAAAACAGTCTTGTCACACCCTTCTAATCACCTTTCCGTAAGCATAAGGGTTTACTCACACCACAGGTACATCGGTGTCTTTGCCACATTTACTGCTCCGAGAGGACTGATTATTTAACTGGAGAAATAATTTTAGTTAATTAGATGTCTGATTAACCTTGGGGCTTTATGTGTAAGGGCCTTGAAAAGGAAAGATGGTGGAACACAGGAGTCATTCCGAATATCTCTGAAGCTGCATTATTTAGGCACCAATATTTCCTGTTCACCTCTAAGGCCAACCCTGAATGAAGGATACATGAAAGGACCGAAGGTGTCACAGGGGACAGATTTATCTAAGCCATGCCCATTAATTCAGCCGAGGAGCAGTCCTGAGGTGACTGATTCCTCTGCTAGGTGAAACAGATGCTATCTCTGCCCTTGCCTGTCACTGTACAGGAACTCAGCTTTCAAAGCCAACACCTGCATTTCACTGCCTGAAGACTTCCCCTGGACTAAGACTTTCACTTTGTAAGCTCTTGTAACAGCCTTAATTTCCATCTCCTATCAGCAAGCATACCTCCAACTGGAACTGATGGGAATGAGTTTTCTGCATTGTAAGTATGATCATTCAGAGGCATATTCAACATTGAGCTTCGAGATATCCCCATTGAGAGGGGAACACAGTTGCCTGCCATTGGTGAAATATATTTTTCTGGCTGCCGTATTTTTCCCTGCCTCACTTTCCCATAACTATATCAACGTGTTTGTCTGTCACATAAACTATTTACATTGAAATCCTTACTAACTCCAGCCTTTAAGAAAACAGGAAAGAGTAACCTCTACAGCTCCAAGCTACAATTTATGAACAGAGGTCAAGTTAGAAAAGCACTGAGAGCCATGAATGTGTTTGCAAAACTTGTGTATACTGTATAATTCATCTCAATGATGACTAGGGAAATTTGCCTGTCTGCTAGAGGAGGGGCCAAGAGTGACCATGTAAAGAGAAAACAGATGCATCCAGCCTGAGGCTTCACACATCTGCTGGATGAGCAACGACTATAATTTTCCAGGAGGAGACAATAAAGAAATTCACATAAAACTTTTTATTGTGTAAGTGACACTAGTTATTATAGTCAGCAATCAGAAAGCTACCCCGAGGACAGAACTTTTCTGCCTATTAATGTAGAGAGAATGGCTAGCCTGCTTCCCAAGTCTCCAAATGTAACATTAGAGATGTTAGGATCCGTTCCAAAAAGAGTTATATGACCAGCAAAATACAAGAAAGATGTGTATTACAGGAAAGATAATAAAATAAAGTCTAAGCATTTCAGAGCTCTTGGGGCAAATTGAGTCCATGGGAATTGAAAAATAAAAGGCTTGGGAAAAAAACAGCCTTTGTAACAGATGATGAGACAATAATGTGTATCTATATTTTATGAAGGGTGAGTTTTTCTAAACCCAAATTTGTAGCTGAGGAATTTCCAAACATACAAAACATTATTTCACAAAAACTTATGGTTTTGGTGTTAATCATCAGATTACATTGTAAAGGTTTCTGATTTAGTGTGATAGTAGCCAACAATTGAGTATATGTATTTAACAAGTTTCTATGTGAAATCCTTTCCTCCTGAATATGTCTTCTAATTTTCCGGTGGTATAGATGTAGACCCTGGAGAGTTAGTGTCTATGAAAAAGCCCAGCATACTGTTGTCTTTCAATTATCTAGAAACTAAACTTGAATACAGGTCTATGGCCTCTATAGTAGCACCATAGTATGTAAGAGCTTGAAAAAACCTAGGGGACACTCTTACTGCACCATCATCCTTAGATCTGTGTGTGTGTGTGTGTGTGTGTGTGTGTGTGTGTGTGTGTCTGTTGATATTAGTATGATATATTATTTGGGTATATATTATTTGGCCAGTCCAAGTGCTGAAACAAAAGCTTGCATCTTCTTCTGAACTCATCTCCCATGCCCTGATATTAAATATACTGAAACATATTTCTTGTTTGTATTACTATCTAATCAGTGGAGAAGAAAATAGTTCATCAGCCATGTAGGGTCCAGGCTATTGCCATCTACAAGTCTTAAGCACTAGCATGCAGTGGATATGTTTTAGAAGATGAAGTAAGAAATATATTTAGATTGATTAGTCTTAGCCATAGAGTCTCTATTGCAAGAATGCTAACTCATTTGCTTTGCAAATGTCAATAAATAACATATAAATAATGGGCACAGCTATGTTTTGATAGAACTTTATTTATACACTCAAAAGCTCAAGAGAAGAGTGATGCATCCCCTCAGCATAGAGTCTTCATCCATGGACAAAGGACATAGCACATCTGTGATGCATCCCCTCAGCATAGGGTCTTTATCCATGGACAAAGGACATAGCACATCTGTGATGCATCCCCTCAGCATAGGGTCTTCATCCATGGACAAAGGACATAGCACATCTGTGATGTATCCCCTCTGCATAGGGTCTTCATCCATGGGCAAAGCACATAGCACATCTGGATCTTATGAGAGATGTTTTCAGAGTCATTTTCAAATCATTTTTGTACATGAGATCACATAGATTTGCCTAACTACTAGGAACTCTGGGAAATATACTCTAAAAGGAAAGGGAAAAAGGGCTTATTTTTGATATTCTGTTTTGATCACCTGAGAACTGATGGCCTTTTACAATACAATGATTATAGAAAAGATTCTCTGAGAATCTAAGCAATTAATTTAAAATGTCAGGATAATATGACTCCTCTGGGAATTAGGATCTAATTCTTAATCCACAAAGACTTTTTTCTGCAAATTTCAGAGAAGCGTTATATAAATAATTTCATGAAATCAACTATTTTCTTGAACTTGAGACTCCCCACTCTGCTCCCCAGATGGATGAAATGTGTAATAATCAATTGAGAATTAAAGGGTTTCTACTAGACTTCTGTTAATAAACCATTTCTGAGTTATGATTTATACAGAGGAGTAATAAAGCTCTACCTTTAAAAGTTCATAATTGTTTTCTTAGCTGAACAATGCTCTTTAGCCAATTATCAAATTAATGAGATTTTATACATCCTTAAACTTGACTAAGAAGCCAAGTTTTATTTTCCTGCTATTAGTTTAGAGGTAAATATTTTTTAATTTATGGTTTTTCTCCATTAAACATGGCAATAGAAAACAGTATTTTTTCAACCACTTAATGGCTATAAGTGATTATATTTAGCAACATTAACAAATCAAAAGAGCTAAATAATGTAAATAAATTTTTATCATACATCTTAATCACAAGAGAAAAGACAAGATGCATATATCCACTATAATTGTTCTGCTATCTACATGGGGTCACAATATGTAAAAGCCAAAGAAGTAAAATTTAAAACTCTTGTCTTCATATTCAGGCTTCAGTCTTTGTAATAAGGCAGAGCTGTGCAGATATATCTAAAATTTTAATAAGGAAAAATGAAAAATAAATAGCAGTTGCTTCTGCAGTGGCCTCAAGGTCACCCCGCAATTCTTGATGTTTTTATGATCGATGAAGACTGGGCATGTTATGTATGTCATGAGAGATCATTACTGGAAAGAGAATACTACATTTAAATTTTCATTTTCTACCTTATTTTGTTTTGGAAGTTGATGCTTTTTTTTTTTTTAATTTCTTTGTGCAGTGGTATTGACTTCTATAAGAGTACACAGTCCCCAATGAAGGAGTTAGAGAAAGGTTCTATGGAGCTGAAGGGTTTGCAGCCCCTTAGGACGAACAACAATATCAACTAACTAGTTTCCTCAGAGCTCCCAGGGACCCAACCACCAATCAAGGACTATACATGGTAGGACTGAATGTTCTGGCAGCATGTGTATAGTAGAGGATTGCAAATTCGATCATCAATCAGAGGAAAGGTCGGTCTTATGAAGGTTTTGTGCCCCAGTGTAGGGGAATGCCAGGGCCAATAAGTGGGAGAGGGTGGGGTGGCAGGCATGGGGAGGGGGGGAGGCAACAAGGGTTTGTTCTTGTTATTTTTGTTTGTTCGTTTGTTTGTTTGTTGGAGGGGAAACTGGGAAAGGAGAAATTTACATGTAAATAAAGAAAATATCTAATAAAAAAAAAAAGAGAGACACTAGTACCAGCAGGCTTATGCTTCTAAAATATAATGCCTGTAAGAATACCTAGGAAGGTTTGTCATACTCATCATCACCAAGATTCTGGCGCAAACCCTGACATGGTACATATGCTTCTGGTTTCTGGTCTCGACGGACATTCCAAATAACATTAAATCTAAGTTCTCAATTGAAGATCTCACTTAAATTATTGCCCTACTACACAAGGAATGCATTGGCTTGTTAATTTCAGGCTGTCATGACTGACTTTAGACTGTGATACTTGAGGGACCAGTTTCCCTCTTTTGTTATTCAGACTCCTGTCTCCACTGCTGTATATCCCACACACTCACAAATGGATTGTAGTGCCCCAGACCATACATTTTGTTTCTCTAAGCTTTCCAAAAGTACTCTCTGTTGAAAAGTTTGTTAACCTCTTATTGGCTGTCACTGACACATATTATTTTTTAAATGTATACTATAATTCTACAGTTTAATATCCAATCAATTATAGAAGTGATTTGGGAATCCAAACTTGATAACAAGGTCCATGTCTGCTTTGCCATATCAAAACCTTCACCAAAGCTGTGAGAGATTTCAGGCTTGAGTGGAATTAAAGCCAGGGTAAGTATAGGATGAATGACTTTGGGTATTCCATTCATGGATAGCATCCTGAGATCCTAGGGTTAAGACGGATGCTTATAAGTCACATTCTGATTTCCCAGAAGGATTCTGTCTACTTGACTGATGTAGAAACTAGCTTCGTACTAAACTGTCTATAGTACTTTCTTTCTATATATCTTTCCTTAATCCCTAACTATCTTCTGGAATAATTTTCCAAATAAACTACGAGCACTCAGACTTTTGGTCTATGTGCTACTCTGGCAAGAAAATCCAAGAATGATTTCACTTAAATAATATGGGTTGTTATGGACACTGAAGAATATGTTTATCATGAAAAATGTGGAATGGGTGACAAAAATAATAATGTTGACAAAATACTGAAAGTAAAATAATCTGCTTATGTCAGTATAAGCCAATAACAGTAATTCCATCTTTAATCAGGATGTATAGTTATTGGTGAGATGCATGTTGTTAAATAAAAAGGGAGCCAATAGCATTGGTTGGCAATCATCTTTCAGAGACATTGAGAAAATAAATGTGCCTGCAATCCCTTTGGTTTTAATTACTTTTCTTTCTGATGAGATCAGAATACATGAAACAACAAGCAACTTCAAGAGGAGAGGGCTTATCCTGACTGATAGTTAAAGGCTATAGAGTTTGTCATAAAGAGGAAACCATAATAAGAGACACATGAGGAGACTGACCATGGTGGATCCAGAGTCGGGAAGCAGAAAGGGATGAGTACTTGGGCTCACCTTGTTTTCTTCATTTTACTTTGTCTGGGTCCCCAGCCAACAGAATGGTACCACCTATAGTTAGAGCTACTCTTCCCACCTCAACCCAATTTAGAAATCCCCCCTTCAGATACATCCTTAGCGGTTTGTCTCTTAAGTTATTTTAGATCCTGCCAATTGACAAAATTATCCATCATACCTCTGGACAAATTGTTGGCTAAAAATAACTTTAAATATTATGCTTGGCAACTTTCAGCTTCAACAAATGTTATAGCATCTCCTTCAAATTTTAGAACTGTGCCATCTCTCCACCCACCTGGAACCAATTTCTCACTTCATTGAGCAGCTCAGCTTTCTGAGTTTCAGCTAAACTCTTAAGCTTGAAGGCTACCTTAGCCTATGTTCTGTTTATGAAGGACAAAGTCAGGCTAATGTTAATAACAGCAGGAGTATGACCATTGAGAATTGATAATGAAATACTAATTATCAATCCAGACATTAACTCAATATTAATACTATGTGATATCTATCACTCAAATACTTACACAAATGTTTTCTCAGAAGCTTTTTTGTTTTGAGAGGTACGACCTCAGAAATGTTTAGATGTGGTCTATATTATCTTCTTTTTGAGACACAGTGAATATTAACTTATTAAAGATTCTGACACATTGAGCTCAAAATAATATCAAAATAACAAAACTTGATCCAAAATTTCCTGACTTACCTGATTTTAGATTTTCTTGAACTTTTAAATTTTGTTGTCATTATTACCTTATTTTTATTTTTTTGTGTTTATTTCTGAGGTAATGATAAGGTATCATTGATACCATGTTCCAGATTCTGTTCTGGCCTAAAAGAGAAATTCCTTTACTCCTATGGACAGGTGGGGAATGCCTTCTGGAAATTTACCCAGGTGGAATTGACCCTCTATTTGTCTCCATGTGGCTATATCCCTCTGTTCACTTTTATGCCTTCCTGGGACTCAGAACAGATCCCTGACACCTCACCACCTTTGGATATCACTGCATGCTCTATCTCTAGAGGCAACCCAGGCACTACAAAGTAAACTGATTTCTGCAGTATCCAATGGACTCAGAATTTCAGTTACAATTTCTTAAATTATTATATCAAACATGCCTGATATTTTGCTCATCGTAGTAGACTATCTAATGCTGTATGACTTTTCTGGAGAATATGTGAATGAGCATCAATTCCTCCCACACAGGGCACAAATAACAGACCAAAGAAACCATTTGCCTTCAAGTCTAGTTTAGTGAATGAGTGAGTTTGTTGGGATTACTCTCAGGAACTTGGATGACTACAAATACAGCTGAATCAAATGGGAGGACTACACTGAAATGGGTATGAGCCAAAAATTTACATCCTTGGAGTTACCTGTACAACCTGTAAGTAAGTTGGGTGTGCACTACGTCGCTTTTTCCTGCACTTTTAGATTCTTAAGAAGGAGCCTGGTAAATCTTGTAACATTTTAAGCCTTGTAAGTAGCATTTCCTTGCAGAATCCTTTTAGCTTCCTTCCTCCCCCCAGGAAGAAATGTTTCAGTTCAGAGTGTCTATCTATACAATACCTAAGATGTTCAGGTTACTGAATGGATCCCACATGTTTGGGGTGGCATGGAGTACTGTCGGTAGCCTCTGAAAGTGCTTCCAGCTTTGTGAGATTAAAACATCTATCGTTTAAATTATGTACTTACTTTATACATAGGAATCATAATATGATAAGAAGGACAACCCACCATTAGCTGAGGAGTTATGAGTATTTGGTAACTACTTAGAGAAGGAAAATTTATTTAAAGTTGTTATCCCTGGTAGCTTGAGCACACGCTAGGCTAAACTTCATTCCCAAGATTAATTGTGTGACAACTGGATACAATGAGGGTGGTGTGGAGGGAAAACTCAAGGTTGAATAGGAAGGGATGGGGTAGTATAGAGGATTGTTATTGAGGGTTGGTGGAGGAGAAGTGATTATATTCAAAATACATTGTATGAAATTCTCAAAACATTAATGCACATTTTTAAGGAATAATTTAATCCAGTACGTATGAACTCTAGGTTGAAGAGCTATAATGCTGAAGAGTTGTAGGACAAGAGTTCACCTAGAAGGTTTGTACATAGGTCAGAACAGACAAATCATCACTGACTTCAAGACTAGTTCTTAGAAAGCATTACAGTAGTGAATTCTATATCAGAGGGTAACATGTCAGAAAAAGACAAAATCAATATATAAAATTAAAAACCCCCTAATTAGAGGCTTTTTCTACTTGTTTTTCTCAAATGGTAGTCATTTGTATTTACATGAAATCTGTCTTTCACATACTCATAACCATCACATACATGTTATAAATTATCATTTTTAATCCCTTACCCTTCTATTCATACGAGATGGCCAAAGATGTAATAGAGCCCAGATTTGGCTGCCTTCACTCTCAGGGACACAGCAGCAATCCTAGAAATATTTCTTGGATGTGTAAATACAAGTGGGTCTTTATTCTAGCAATCATTATTGTAATTCAGTCATCTATGTGAGCAAGTAAATGAATATATTTGAGACCTAATTTAAGGATAAGTCCATTGTTTTCCTTTATTTTTCTTCTTCCCAATATTAAGCCCTTTTTCCCTGCAGGTAATGAGTTGTTGAAGATGACTTGGGAATTATGGTGTACTTCTGTGTGTGTATGCAGTGAGTTTTCGATCAATGGGATGAGAAGAGTTTTACAGAGAAATTAACCCTGAATGTTTGCAGAAACTTTGAGTACCTCAGAGAAAACAAACATTCTATATGGTTGTGCCATTTATCATAAAGAATTGTTAACGTTACACAGGGAATTAATGAATATAAAAAAGAAACGCATTTTTGTACAGTCTGACCCATTTTTCTTTTATGCCTTTCATCCTTCCTTCTTCCCCACTCGACAGACCTTTCATTTGTTGTAATTCTTCTCAATAAGGCTCACTACAATTTGCTCACTAACTGCATTTGATGTAAACTTACATCAATCAGGGACTAAGCAGCAAAGTAGAACATGTGGCAGGTAATTCAATACAGGAAATTTATTATGCTGTCCAATAAGACGCTGGAAGTGATGACCACCTACAGAGGTAAGGCACAGACAGCTTCAAGGGTATGTTAGCTGCATGCCTGTGTTTACTTGGCAGAATATTTCTCCAAATAGGTCTCAAAAGTCTTCAGGTTTATACTTTCAGTTCTGCATTTTATAAGTGAAGGCCAGAAGGATGATAGAGCATGTCCAAAGATGTGCAATATGTGTTCACCAAATTTTGCTTATTCCACTTGCTTGAATCATTTGTTTAATAAGAGCAGAATTACAATGAATCTAAAGATAGGAAGCTTAGCATGATGCCATATAAATTAGAGAAACACAGAGTTGCCTCACAGTACCATGTCTCCTGTTCATGTCAGAAACTTTTGTGAACCTCAAAAAGAAACATCATTGGAAGAAAGATAAATAAGCAAGAACCCTATCATGCTCTGCATCCTAATGTATGTCTCTACACTAACCAAATGTATGGTAAAAAATGTATGATAAATGTATGCTCATACAGAAGGAAAGAAAACAATAGGGCAACCCACAGACCCTCTTCCATTCGTTCTTTCCTGCATAGGAGAAAAACAGAAAGTACTGTGTGGGTAGAATGTATCCATCAAGATGTATAATGAAAACTAAGTTCAGTTAGTATTTCAATTATTTTAGAAAGAATGAAGTACATAGAAATACATGATATAAGTGGTATACTTCCCCAAAGAAATAAAATACTGTTATATTTTCATTTAAAAATGTAATAGCATGATATAAAGATATATAATCAAATTTATTACAAAATTTAAATTTTTATTTTCTTACTTGAGAACAATATTAAAATCATTTCTAATAGCAAAAGGAAGGAGAAAGACACACACACAGACAGAGAGAGAGAGAGAGAGAGAGAGAGAGAGAGAGAGAAACAGAAAGACAGAGAAAACTTCAAAAGGATTTATTCCTGTTTTGTGAACAAGAGACTTGATTTTCATTTTGTACTTGTCCAAAAAAATTATGTAGCAAGGAGACCAATATTTAGCATCATCTGAAAGAATGAAAATGCACAGAGTAAACATGATATGATTACAGCTGTGGCCAAGGCTAGTAGTTGTGATATGCAGTCTGAAAGGAGGAGTCAACTCTTGGGAATGGAGTCAAAGTACTGAGTCATTTCAAGGCAGTGAGGTTGGTGAAGGACTTATGGAGTAGTACTATAATCTGAAGAGATCAGAATTCATCCTCTGGAAACTCAATATCCAATGCAGTTGTGTTGGGAAGTAGGCACTGTGGGCAAAAGTATAGATAGTGGTGGTGGGAATAACCCCATTAACAGATTAATAAACTAAAGAGGGAGGGACAAAGGGCATTTTTATCCTTCTACTTTCTTTCATGTGAGGATATGCATCCCTCCCTCTGGAGTATGTAAGGTTCATGGTGTCAGTTGGAAACTAAGAATAGTCTTTATGAGAAGGTGAGAACTGATTTTGAGTGCTTCAGTGTCCTAAATTGTAAAATGTAAGTATCAATCATTTACAAATGATTCAGTATGTGATATTCTTTTATAGTGGCATAAATAGTCTAAGCTTTTCCCTCACAATGTCCCAGTTAGTGCCAGAAACCCAGTCTGTAGAAAAGAACACAGAGGAAGCTCTGGCTACTCCTCTGTTTTCTGAATGGGACTAGATTTCATTTGCTAGCTACTTTGAGGCATGTACTGAAAAAAATGGACTTCACAGAAAAGAAATTAAAAGGGTGGGGAGATAAATTTCCATTACCCTGTGTCTGTTGAAAATTTCCATGTCCCCACTATTATTGCACCAATGAGAGGGTCAAAACCAGCTTGATTAGCTGAAACTAGTTAATCACCAAGCAACTGTTTCTAAATTCATGCCAAGACAGGCAACCACACTGTAGCCATTTTTCTATTTGTACCCCAAGATAGGGGACCTTATCAGCAAACAAATGACAACAGGTGGACCGAAGTGTCAGACCAAATAATTATGCCAGAGAGAGTGCAGAGACTGCTAAAGACCAGTAGAAGAAACAGAGGAAGTAAGTGGGAAGGAGTACTTGAATCCAAGAAAACATCACACAGCCTTAAAGTCAGCAGACTCCTACCTCTAAGGCCTATTGTTAACAACAGAGTGTGTTACACTTAACAATAAATATTACTTTCACTTTGTCATAAACATTCCCAGTGTCTTTGATAAAGGAAGGGAAATAACCTGACTCCTAGTGAGAAGACTGTAAGGGCAAATAGCGAGGAAATGTGAGAGCATGTGGGTAGGTTACAATCCTCTCTCCCCATAATTCTCTGACTGCATCCTACATCCTCCCAGGCCCTATTTTTTTCTCCCTTCCCTTTCTCATGCCCCTGTGCATATATCATTCAGCCAAATCTTCAACATTTAGGGTTTTAACCTGTCATTCCCCATAGACTCCCTGTAATCATCATGAATGGATTCGATTTTCTTCTCTTCATTATCTGTGGCCAGAAGCAGTGTTTTGAAGCAGCAGCCTTCGATGTTAAAGAGACCAGGCTCAAATCTTCCTGCCTGTAAACATGACATTGGGAATATTTTCTTAGCCTAACTAAGCTGCACTGTCCTTGGTCATAAACAAAAGTGATGATTTTCACAGCTTGAGATAATTAGAAAGAGAGGAGTAGTCAGCAAATACTAGATTCAAGTCTGGGGCAATGTTCTACCATTCCTTAGCATATTTATCAACCTCACATTATTTTCTAGAGTTACTGTGATAAAGTAGTGCATTAAAACAACATACATTAATACACTCACAACTCTTTGTTGTACAAGATTCAAATCTAGTTGTTGATAGGACCATGTTCTCTTTGCAACATTGAGAAAGGGTGCTTCGCTGCTGTTTCCTAGAATTTGACAGTGTTGTCAATCATTGGTCTTCCTTAGTTCATAGTTATGTCATTACTATCTTTGTCTCTGTGTACACTATAAGTATATACAACCTAGTGGCTACATCCCCATGTTTTAAGAACACCAGTCATATTAGATTAAGGAATTTCTCTGGTAGCCATTTCCTACCTTGATTTTATCAGTGAAGGCTTATTACAAATAAAGTCACATCCATGACTAGGACTTAGTCCAGCATGTCTTTAGGGTGATGTAGTTCAAGGCACAGCAAGCTTATGTTAATTTCACTGAGCGTCTTCTAACCACTGCCTGTTCCTGAGCCCTGTTGTCATCATTCGAGCTCCCATTTGTTAGCACCAGACTGTATTTTCTCCATGCAGAAAAGAAAAGACTTTCTGATTCAAACAAAACTGCAGAAACAGCAACTTCTTAAAGCTTTTAGAAAGAACAAGGGAGGCCAAGACTGCCAGACCCTGAAAGCCAAACAGCTTGGAGAAAGAGATTTAAAGCTCATAAATATCGAAAGGGCCCTGGAACATCAGGGGCAGAAGGAACAATTCTAAACACAGCAAAACATAAATAAAGTTGGATTGAGTTCATTGGCTTCACTCCCAGGGCAAAATTATCATCCCCTTTCTAAAAGCAGCATTTAGCACACCATTAGTTTGGAATGGCTATTGTCTTTGTGGAATATATTATTTTTTATAGCTTATGACAGGAGTTGACATGACATTGCAGTATTCTGCATTTCACTTCTAGTGTCCACAGGTAGGCCCTGGAAGTTCCTCCAAGCCAGGCCCTAGTCCAAATAAATCCACTTGCTTCCTCCTAAAGAGATCATCTTCCTACCCTGGTCCCTAACCCTGCTAACAATATCTAGATTTTATATTTCTTTTTCAATAGAGTAGGAATAAATTGGCATGTTATACACCGAAAAGAAAGAAAGAAAAATGATGCCCTATAGTTCACTACATTCGTATAGTCACACATTTACACATATCTCCTTCGGAACCACAGTTTTCAATGACTTCTAAGTAATTTTCTGCCATGATTATTTTCATTGAAATTCCCTTTTGACCATTGCCTTATTGCTCCTTTTCTTATGAAACTTGTTATAACAACCAACTATAACAAAATTTATGTGTGTTCTGCAGCATATTTGTAACTTTCTATTCCACATTCTAAAATTATTAGTTGAACAATCAAAATATATTTCTTTTTCCATGAGAAACCATGTATGATCTGTAAGATAGAAAGGCAACTGTAACTACCTAGATTTCAACAGTCCTGAACTGTTCCTTCATGAAAACCCACATCAAGGCCATTGATAAGATTGCAAAAGAGGTGTTGTACTTCAGAGTTAAAGACTCTGTGCACAGATGGAACTTGGCTCTCATAAGAAACCAGTCAGAACTTGTTTTTTTGCTGGAGACCTCTGACACTGGGAACAGAAAACTTGTACCCTGTAGGCTGTGATTCTCTAATTAGCATGTCTCAATCAATCAGGGCAATTTGAGGACACTCTACTATACCTTCTCCTTTGTATAATCCATCTTTCGGATCCTGTGAAGAAACAGAAGGCAGTCACTCCTTCACCTGAATTCACCCTTGCCAGGTCCCAATCAAAAATTTCCCCTTGCTTCTTCCTCTTCTTTGTAAACAAATTCCATTCTTCAGTAGTGTCTTTGGCAATTTAAATGACTGATGGCTTGTTGCATGTTACTATCCAGATTTGGAGAGACTGTCCTGCCCTTCTAATCAAGAAAATAAGATAAAGAATTCACCTGCCAACAATCCTCACCACATGACAAAGCAGAGGTCAAAACTCAATTTGGGAACGTTCTAACCCACTGTCTGTTGTTGCTAAAGGTGAGAGCTTTCTCACTAGAGATTGAAATCAATTCTTATCTATGGAGAAAAAGCAAAGAAGATTGAGGCCATGCTGCAAAACAGAATTCATTCATGCTCTCTTGAATTATACACACACACACACACACACACACACACACACACACACACGA
>JADRCD010143940.1:265-44378 GCA_019843815.1 Montemys delectorum | reverse complement strand
CACACACACACACACACACACACACACACACACACTCACACACACTCACAAATAAAAACCTGTTGAGTCCACTTACTGTTGCTCACCTGCACATGTGTTTTGGAAAGTGACCTCTTGGGGGCTTGTCACTGATGAAAACTAATTCTCCCTCTCTCAAAGCCATTACCTGACTGCAGCTCTTCATCTAGGGAGGAGACTTTGTGAAATGTTCATGTCCCTGTTGACATGCTGACTGGTGTTCTCATTTTTCATCTAAACACCTCATGTACTCACAAAAATAGAACAGGACTCATCGGTGTGTTGTCAAGTGCCATGTATGTGTTGTTACTACTGTTGTTACATTTGATGTTAGTGCATTAGTTAAAAACACCTAAGCAAACAGACATAGCTGGGGAGTTAAACCACTGGCTGAACAGGACTCTTGCTTTTTTCTAACTGTAACCTTCTACCCTTAGATCTACCTCTGTCTATCTCTCTTTGTGACCCAAACAGATTGTACATTCAGGATTAATAGAAACAGAAGGGAAGTGGGAAGGTTCAATGGAAAATTGGTGGGGAGATGGGAGAGCTAAAAGAAGGGTAGCATACACAAGCTGAGGATGAGATGAAGAACAAGGAGAAAAAAGAACTGACAGAGAAAAGAAAAAGAGGAAGAGAAATAAAGAATAAGAATGAGAAAACTTTGAAAGGAAGGAAAGACAATTGAAGAACAAAATATAAAAGATTAAAGATTTTCTTTTTAAGAAGGCACATATCACAGGCAAAAACATGTTTGAGAAATGTATCAACTGTCTATAGAGAACACGTTGAATAAGAATAAATATTTCAGCACTATGAAAATTTAAATGTTATGCACATTCTAGTTATTACACATAAAACAAAAATTAAAGTAATGTGACCGTTTTCAGAAAGAAAAATGTAGAACAAATGCAGTATAGGTGTCATACATAAACATAATCATATTTAAATTATCCTCAATGGTGCATAGCAATTATGAATAAAAACAGAGCATTATGAAATAATTTCATAGAATGTTAGCCCAAATAATTTTATAGCATCACAGAGTGCTGCTTAAATTATTGAAAATGGTTCTATGAGGACATTTTACACTAAATAAATAAGAGCATTCTGATAGCCAGTAAAATATAAGAAATTAAAACTTATAAACAAAAAGAAATATTTATTTTAAATTGAGTCCTGAAGATAAATATGTCCTACTTGCTATATCTATTACTTGAGAATAAAATATCCCAACAAAGTGTAGAGAATGTTTGTGAAGAAATGTTAACCAGATGCTGTAGAATCTTGTGGCTATCCAGCACACTCCAGTGCAATGTTTGTCTGGCTATTCCCATGTACTTTATTTCAAATAAGGTCCTATTATTGGAGCAATATTTTTAAATCATGGTTCTGAGCAAGTGGCAAGTGTCTCTGAGAATCACAGGATACATCCCAAAATAATTGTAGATGATTTAACAAAATTGTTTCTCAGCTTCAGTTCACAGACCCATTGTCTTTTTAACCAATCCTAGTATCAGTCAATGATTCCAAATCCCTTGTTAAATTTTCATATGAATATTTATAATTCTAAATGAACTTCAAATTACATTTCTTTACATTTTCCAGTTCATCCATTACAGAAGTACATAGCATCTTTTCCTACAAATATCTTTGACCCTCGCTCAACTTCTCATTATCATAATATACTTGAATGAAACCTTGGGAAGTCAATTTTAAGCATTTTTCAAGTCACCCTTCTAAACTTGAGAAAGAATAGCTGATAAGCAAGTAGAATTTGATTCCAAATTATTTTACAAATCTGCTCTCTTACACATGAGCACATATAATTAATATCAACATTTACTTAAAATTAAAATGAGCAGTTATAAGTTTCTGACATAGATCCTGATATAAATTATAAGAAAGAAATTTTGTTATGTAATTTGTTTATTATGGAGATACTGAATGCCTCTTTTGGCCAGATACTATTATAAACATTAGGAAAAGAGTAAATCAATTATCTAAATGAAAGTCTTGACTGGTATATGTTGCCGGGATTACAAAATATACAATAGTTATAATAAGAACTATAAGGATTCTGAAGAAATGAATATTAAAATACAATTGTTATATATCCTAATAATTTTATACCTTACTATATTCTCAAAAGTATTGGTCAATTTTCCTTTTTGATTTCTATTTATTTATTTATTTACTTACTTACTTACTTATTTATTCATTTCACATCCCATTCACTATCCCTTCCTAGTTACCTCTCCTACAATCCTCGCATTACACCCCATTCTCCTCTGAACAGGTGGAGGCCCCCTCGGTATCCTCTACCCTGGCACATCATGTCTGTGAGGCTAAGTGAATCCTCTCACAGTGAGACCAGACAAGATAGCCCAACTAGAAGAAGATATCCCATGTATAGGCAACAGCTTTTGGGATAGCCCTGACTCCAGTTGTTTGGAGCCCACATGAAGACCAAGCTGTGTGTCTGCCACATATGTGCAGAGAGGTCTAGATCCAGCCTGTGTATGTTCTTTAGTTGGTGGTTCAGTTTCTGAGAGCTCCAAGGGTCCAAGTTAATTGACTTTGTTGGTCTTCCTATTAAATTCCTATCCCCTTTGGGACCCACAATCTTTCCTCCTGTTCTTCCATAAGAGCCCATAAGATCCATCAACTGTTTGGTTATGGGTTGTCTACAGCTGTCTGAGTCAGCTTCTGGGTAAAGCCATTTATAAGACAACCATCCTAGGCTCCTCTCTGCAAGCATGGGACAGGTCTCGATTTGGGCTAGTTCTTGGATAGCCATTCTCTGAATCTTCTGCTCTATCCACTGCCCTTGCATTTCTTATAGACAGGATAAATTTTGGGTCAAAAGTTTTGTGGGTTGAGTTGGTGTCTCTATTGCTTCACTGAGATTCCTGCCAGCCTACAGGAAGTGGCCTAGTCAGATTCATATCCCCAGTGCTGTGAATCACAGCTAAGGCCACGAGCACTGATTCTTGGGCACCTTCCTTATCCCAGGTCTTTGTCTCATCCTGGAGATGCTCCCACTTCCCCACTGCTGTCAGGTGCATACTTCCTTTCCTTCTCGGGACCATCTGGTCATCTCTCCTGTCCCTCCTCAAACCTGATCCTGAACCACGCCATTCCCCTCCCTACCTTCTCTTTCACCCAGTTCCCTCCCTCTATCTGCCTCTCATGACTATTTTATTCCCCTTCTAAGTGAAGTTCAAGCATCCTCAATTGTGCCTTCCTTCTTATTTAGCTTTTTTTGGTCTGTGGAATGTAGCATGGGTGCACTGGCTAGTTTTGTGTGTCAACTTGACACAGGCTGCAGTTATCACAGAGAAGGGAGTTTCAGTTGGGGAAGTGCCTCTATGAGATCCAGCTGTGGGGCATTTTCTCAATTAGTGATCAAGGGGGTAGGGCTCCTTGTGGATGGTGCTGTCTCTGGGCTGGAAATCTTGGGTTTACAGGAGAGCAGACTGAACAAGCCAGGAGAAGCAAGCCAGTAAGGAACAATCTCTCCATGGCCTCTGCATCAGCTCCTGCTTCCTGACCTGCTTGAGTTCCAGTCCTGACTTCCTCTGGTGATCAACAGCCATGTGGAAGTAAGCTGAATAAACCCTTTCCTCCCCAACTTGCTTCATGGTCATGATGTTTGTGCAGGAATAGAAACCCTGACTAAGACAATGGGTATCCTGTATTTTGTGGCTAATATCCACTTATAAGTGTTTGTATACCATGCATGTCCCTTTTGGGACTGGGTTCACTCACTAAGAATGATATTCTTAAATTCCACCCATTTGCCTGCAAAATTCATGATGTCTTTGTTTTTAATAGCTAAATATTATTTCACTGTGTATATGTACCACATTTTCTTTATACATTCTTGGGTTCAGAGACATCTAGGTTGTTTCTAGTTCCCGACTATTATGAATAAAGCTGCTATGAACATATTAGAGCTCATGTACTTGTTGGCGCATTTATTAAGTATATTCCCAGGAGTGATATAGCTGGGTCTTCAGGTAGAAATATTCCAAGTTTTCTGAGAAATCAACAAATTGATTTCCAATGTGGTGGTACAAGTTTGTACTTCCACCAGTAATGGAGGAGTGTTCCCCTTGCTCCATATCCTTGCAGCATATGCTATCTCTTGAGTTTTTGTTCTTAGCCATTATAATGGGTATAAGATAGAAACTCAAAGTTGCTTTGATTTGCACTTCCCTGATATTTTAAAATTATATTATTTTTCTTTATCTTTATAACTTTAAAGTTATGCTTCTCAAAAGTCCAGGATACTAAAAACAATCTTATATAATAAAAGAACTTCCGGAGGTATCACCACCCATGATTTCAAGCTGTACTACAGAGCAATACTAATAAAAGCTAGATAGTACTGGCATAAAAACAAGTTGATCC
The DNA here is from genome assembly GCA_019843815.1 of Montemys delectorum. Classification (NCBI taxonomy): domain Eukaryota; kingdom Metazoa; phylum Chordata; class Mammalia; order Rodentia; family Muridae; genus Montemys; species Montemys delectorum. Next base: position 39,944 of record JADRCD010143940.1, on the reverse strand, counting down.
ATGGAATAGGATCAATGACCCAGAAATTAAACCACATACCTAAACATGCTTCATTTTTGACAAGGAAGTCAAAACCATACAATGGAATATAAAAAAAGGATCTTCAACAAATGGTGCCCATCTAACCGGATATCTGCATGTAAAGGAATGCAAACAGATCCATATTTACCACCCTGCACAAAACTCAAGTCCATGTGGATCAGAGACATCAACATAAAACTGGATACACTAAATATCATAGAAGAGGAATTGGGGAACTGACTTGAGCACATTGGCGTGGAAGACAGCTTCCGGAAGGGAATACTAGTAACTCAGGCACTAAGATCAACATGAAATAAATGAGTCCTCATGAAACTGAAAAGCTTCTGTAAGGCAAACAAAGGACACCATCAATAGGACAAAACAGCAACTTACTGGATGGGAATAAATCTTCAACAAGTCTATATCCTACAGAGAACTACTATCCAAAATAATATCAAGAAACTAGACACCAGCAAACCAAACAACCCAAGTCAAAAATGGGACACAGAGTTAAATGGAGAATTTTCAATGGAGTAATCTCAAATGGCAGAGAAGCACTTACAGAAATGTTCAACATCCTTAGCCATATGGAAGTGTAAGCTGAATAAACCCTTTCCTCCCCAACTTGCTTCTGGGTCATGATGTTTGTGCAGGAATAGAGACCCTGACTAAGACAAATCAGTACCAACATTGTGGGGTATTTCTGTGACAACCTGACCATGTTTTGGGGAGGACTGTGGGAGGACTTTGGAACTTTGAGCTATAAAAACCATTGTGTATTAAGAGCTCCTTGGGATTTTTTTAGGAGCTTGGAAGATGATGTTGAGAACAGTGCAAACGATGAAGGCCTGGCTTGTAAAATTTCAGTGGGAAGATTAAAGACTTTTATCAGGGCCAATGATGTTTTGATTGTGAAGATTCTGTGGTTTTGGTTAGCTGAGGCTGAAGAATCAGCTGTGATTAACAAGATACCAGAACTAGGAAAGTGAACGCTTGGCTCACATTACTGGGACAATTGATGCTGGTTAGCTGAAAATAAGAAATTAGTAGTGATTAAGAAGAGACCAGCATCACTGAGGTGACATCTTCTGGGAAATGTTTTCTGAGAGCACAAAGAGGCTGTGTTCCAGAGATAGCTAAGGTTGTACCTTGTACTGTGGCTGGCCTTGGTAATGTGTAAGAGTCACCCAGGTGGTACTGGTTTTGAAGGCACGAAGGGGTCATGAAGAGCAGCTGAGACTCAGCACTGTGAGAGACCTGCAAGGCCATTGGTGAAGGTGCAGCCTCAGTTGCAATTGATGGCCCAGGACTGAAGGAGTCATGCAAAGGAGTTGAGGCTTTGGCACCATACAGAGAGCCTGTGAGAGGCTATTAGGGAAGCATAGCTGCAGCAGTAAATGGTAGTGTTTTGGAGATGCCAGAACCATGAGATGACCAACAAGAACAGCAGTCACAGTGGAGTACAAGCAGCTGGAGCCTAGAAAACAAAGTGTGTGCTCCAAAAGGCAGAGCTGGATAAGTGACCCAAGCCCTTGGAGGAGCCCAGAAGATGGTGAATGGATGCCAGACATTGGATGGTTAGAGTTTGCTTTGCTTTTGCTCTTGACTGTGCCCAATATTTTCCCCTCTTGAAGGAAGAAAGTATTTTAGTGGAGCCCACCCTTTAAGAGACTTTGACCTGTAAAAAGACTTTGAATTTTAAAAGAGATTGAGTATTTTTAAAGGGACTGAAATTTTAATATGTAAGAATTTGTAAAGACTGTGGGACTTTTAAAGTTATTTGGATCTTAGGAATGAATAAGAAAGTAAGGCTGTGGCTTAATAGTGATGTGTTTGTGTGTCCAGTTGACAAGGGGTCAATTGTACTGGCTGGTTTCATGTCAATTTGACAGAGAAAGGAGCACCAGGTGAAGAAATTCCTCCATGAGATCCAGCTGTAATGCATTTTCTCAATTAGAGATCAAGGAGCAGGTGGGCCCTTGTGGGTGGTACCATCTCTGGGCTGTTAGTCTTGGGTTCTATAAGAAAGCAAGATGAGCAAGCCAATAAGTAACATCCCTCCATGGACTCTCCATCAGCTCTTACTTCCTGACCTGCTTGAGTTCCAGTCCTGACTTTGGTGATGAACAGCAGTATGGAAGTTTAAGCTGAATAAATCCTTTCCACCTCAACTGCTTCTTGGTCATGATGTTTGCGCAGGAATAGAAACCCTGACTAAGATACTGGTGGGAGCCAAGAAAACTCTAAGTAACCATGTAAAGAGTAGATGAATTCCCTAATGAGTGTGTATTATTTGACATAGGAATGTAAATGACAAGGACAAATGCCTCAAACCTCTGGGAAACTGACAGAATATACCATTGGGTCAGGATTAGAGGAGTTGCAAGGCATTCCTCTGGTCCAAGTGTGAATGTTAGTAGTGTATGCAGATATCAGTGTTTAGGAGCAATTGATAGATCAATATATCCAAAACCTAGCAAGTACAGGTTCTTCCTCTGTCATGTTTAAAGCTTGAGACTTGTCCCTTTCAGAGATGACCAAAGAAGTCTGATTCCTTCCCCATTTAGTTGCACACAATTAACAGACTGAAGTTCTGAGTCCTTGAACAGTTGCTACAGTTCCATTGGAGGACACACAGCCCACCCACCTGATCCCAATCTATCTACTTGTGTGTTTATAATTTCGTCTGTGTCAACTTTGTTTTTCTCTTTCACCATCTGAGTCAGGTCAAGGATGCCGGGAACTTATGGAAGATCTTGCAATTCGTAAGTCAGGGAGGACTACTGTTTAGCTGTATCTTCTGGACAGGACAGGACTATTACACTTTTAAACTCATAGCATCTTGGTTGCTTATACAAGACCTGCAGAAGATAGTGTCAATTAATATCTAAGTTCTAAGCTTAAATTGATAAAGGAACTTAGGCCCTCATACACAGCTGAGGAATTAATAACTTCCAGGAATGGGAGAATTCATTTTATAGGGGTGTAGTCCCTGATGGATTCACCACATGCTATTGTATGGTCCCACACCCAGAAGTATGGGGAGAGCAATAATTGGATTCAGTGGGTTCTACAAAAAAGTTGGTAGAAGGGAGACATGAGTGGGAGAATTCTTAAAGGATTTGGAGAAAGTGATTGGGTGAGTAAATATGATAATGATACCTTGGATTAATGTATAAAATTTTTAAAGAATCAAGTTTAAATAGTATTCTTAAAATATTAACAAGAAAATACTTTATAAAACAATTGAATTTAACATATAAATGATTTGTGTTTATTTAAGGCTTTTCTGTAAGTAGAAAAGACAGATGTACCCCAATTACACAGGTAAGAAGGTGAGATCAAGGAATCTATTCAATTCATCTAAAGTCACACATGTTGAATTTGAAGTGAGAGTAGTTTCCTTTCCACGTTATTTACAGTTTATGAAATGGAAATAAGAACTTTCAGAGTCTACACACACAAAAGAAAAATCCATGGATTAAAAGAATAGTGTAATTATATAGAAGGGGCTATAGCTGAGAGGAGAAGGTGGGATAAAAAGGGGATGGGAGTGGGAAGAGGCGGTAACAGGTGAATGTGACTGAAGAAGATGATCGTGATTGAAAAAGGTAATGCATGTTATGTAAAGGTTGTAAGGAGACAATAACTCTGCATAAACAATGAAACCTAATAAAATATTTTTAAACAAAAGAGAAATTTCATGTGATAATAAATTAAATTATATTTGTTAAAACATAAAAGGCATATTAAAAATATTTTGAATTCCAAAGATAATGGAGAAATGCAATATGTAATTCTCCAGCTTGAAACACACGTACACATACTCACATATAAACACAATTTCAGAAAATTTAAATTTATAGTTTTTGTTTGTTTGCTATGTGTGTGTGTATCTGTCTGTGTGTTTCAGTAAAGAACATGTCATGAATTGGACACTTGTCAGAACTAGAAGTCCTGTTTGATCAGGTGGACATGAAATCACAGTAGAAAAACAATAATTCTTAGATATAGATGAACATTAATTTAGTTTGGGCAAGCTTATGTTGGTAGCTGCTTGTACTTGACTGAATCATGGCTCTTACTGATTAGTTAAGACCCAACTACTTATTAATATATATATATTTTGTATATGTATATAAATATATATATACATGTATATATATACATTTTTCGCTAGAGTTACCCCCAGGATACTGCCTATTGTTTGATTGAGATCATTGTAAATGGTGTTGTTTCCCTGATTTTTTTTTCCTCAATTCTTTTGTCATTTGTATATCGGTAGAAATCAAAGTTTACAAGCAACCTTAGACTTGCAGCCTTCTGGTTAACCTACATCACCTTGACTCCTACAACCTGCCCCCCCCACACACACACACAGCCTTCTGGTCAACCTACATCACCTTGACTCCTGCAACCTGCCCCCCCCCCACACACACACAGCCTTCTGGTCAACCTACATCACCTTCACTCCTGCAACCTCCCCCCACCCCCACACACACACTTTCTAATACATGACTGGTAAGCATCCAGACTATGCTTTCCATGACCGATGTGATCAAAATCATAATTTTTGTAAAAGAAAGCATCACCCTGACATTTATATTATAAATTTAATGATGTATCTCTCTGAGCTTGTCATAGTTTTCCTTTCAAAAATACTTCTGAATCCAATTTTAGTGTACTGATAGTTGGTTGTTAGAGAACAGAAGGAAAATAGGAGCAGAGCTTAAGGTGGGAAATCAGCTCATCAGCAGAGGCAGCAGAAAACTCAAAAGAGTTTACCCTATGCAAATAATTTTTTACCCTATTATACTGACTGCAGACCTTTCACTCTATTGGAGTAAATGAGGAGGACTTTGTGGTTAAGCAGGGGGCCACTTGTATTAGTTATTTAGAAGGGACTAGTTCTTATGCTTTGGATGTTTTTCAAGGATGCTTGCAGAACATTTTGCACTGTTCTTGGAACCAGATACAAGTTAATATAGAGACAGGATGTAAAACGGCTGCATAGGAGTTCTATGACTAGCAACTTATCAAACCAGACAAATGCTTTAAGTAGGAAATCGTTTATTCTGTGTGTGTGTGTGTGTGTGTGTGTTACCATTGTACATATTTTATTTAACTTAATTGCTATGGTTTTGTAATACTCTAAAAAATGTAAGCTATTAATTAGTATGGAATATTTTTTGAAGACAATTCATAAAAATTATATAATATACACACATTCAGCACAATGAGATACGAATTTATTTATGAAGTTATATGAATATGCATTATTTTACAGTTTTAAAAGCCATGAATATTATTCTTTGTAAATTTATCAGTGGATGTATTAAGTTAATGGAAACTGGCAAATGAATTTATCATAATTTGGTCTTGTTTTTTCATGTCTGTAATTGGAAAGAAATAGTTTTTCGTTTTTTGTTTTATTTGAAACCTCAAAAAATTAATTCAGGGTCACATTAATAAATGTCTACTCTATCAGATTTGACTTGGTGTTCTAGGTTTTGTTTTGTCCTTTTGCTTGTTTGCTTTTTAATGATCTACACCTTCTTTGAAAGTGTTAGTTTTGGTTCAAAAAAAAAAAAAAAACCCAAAGCATGAGACAATATTTCTTGTTTTAATTTGCTTTCCCCCTGGTATCTAAAAACACTTAACACTTATAAACTTGCAAATGCTGGCCTCAAAATGGTGAGTGAACGTGTACACCTCATGGACACAGATGCAAATTACAAGTGCTGTTAAATTATCTGACTAAAAACAGTAGTGGCGGGAGTTATTTATTCTGAACTACAAAGCATTTTAGTGAAGGCACATAAGTTGTGAGAAAACTGAAACTTATATAGTCGAGGATTCTAGACTGAGGAAGAGTGGCAAATTATGAGGTCTTAAGCAAATCTGCACAGAAGTTCTAGGATAAAAGAGGTCTGAGTTATAAGCATGCAAAGGAAATATTGGAATGTAAAGCTGGAGTCGTGAGGGGCTGAGGATGATTCACAGGTTCAGCTGAGCTGCTCCTGGTGCTCAAACCATTAGGCTCAGAACAAGTTAGAAGGTTGCTGTTGCTGCTGCCCTCGTTTTGGCATCAATCTTTCTATTGACTGAGATGCTGAGAACACACCATGACTACAAGTCTATCGTTAATTATTCTTGATAAATTGCACTCTGTTGCATCTCACACAGAAGTTTGTTTTCCATACACTTGGTCACCACTGCTCTTTACTGCTTTCTTTCTGTGGACCTTCATGAAGATAATGAAACAACAGCCATCCGAACTGGCTGTTAATACCTATTGGCTGTTTGGTTTGGTTTGGTTTGGTTTATTGAGCAGAGCATTTCTTTACTACAGCAGCGAGCAAAGAGCAAGGTAGAATTTAAGAATGTAGGATTTTATCATCCCTCAGTTCTATCTGGACAAGCCTGGAACCAGAGTTCTGTCAGCATGGCCCTGTTCTCTAGGATGTCCTTCTCCTAAGTTAATGCCAGTTTCAGAAATGTCTCGATTTGCATGGCTCATAAGGCATTCCTTCTGTGTCTTTATCTTCCCATTGTTCAGCATCAACAGCTGTGATGTGCTACCAGCCCATTCTCCTCCAATATAGCACTTCTTGATTGTACTAAACAGCTGCACAACAACAACAAGTTCACAGCCACTGAAATACTGAGGCCCCGTGGCTTAAGATCTACTAGACAATGGAATTACTGGTTCATAGTGAGCGTGATTATGTGTACTACTTCACAGAACCAGCCAAGCTGACTTCATATTCACTCTAATGAAGTCAAGTGAGAGGTCTAGTTTCACAAAGCTGTTCTAGCAACTAATAATATTGGTTATTTTTCACTTACTTATGTATTTTTCTTTTTAATTTTCTTACTTCCTGTCCAGTTTTATATGTAAAACTATACATGAATTATAATAAATTTTTGCTAAGTAGAGAGGTCTCTCCATGATTTATAAATGGACCTTTTATTAAATTTCTTTTTTCCAAACACATTTAAAATTTATAGAGTTATAAATGACTTTTCTTACTAACTTAGTATAGTAACTTGATAAATTACCATATAAATGCTGTGGATGTAACACAGTTGTGATTGCCTAAAATATACACAATTGTGGCTTTGAACCCCAGCACCTCTTAAGTCAGATATGATACCACACAGTTGTCACCTAGAACCTTGAGAAATGGAGGCAGAATGACCAGAAAATTAGGTTCATACTCAGCTAAAGAGTGAAGCTCAAGGCCCAACTAGGATACATGAGAGTATAAGTCAACAAAATAAATTAAACTTACCTTTTCAGTTGTAACAAACTGGTGCACAGATTTAGAATTTTCCACATCATCACAGTCTCCTTGTACTCTCTGGGCTTTCTGATTAATTTTCTTCTTTAAGTTAGTTACTACCGGTAAACCATTAACTAAAACACAGGAGGCTCAGCATGTGCTCCCAGGGGAAAGTGCTCTATATCGCACCATTAACTACTTTTAGCTGTAGAACTTCTGTAAGTGTTATCTGAAAAGTTATGTAGCTTTCTTCTATTCCTGCTTTGCTTAAAACTTTTATCTAAAAGTAAACTGATGTGGAATTTCTTTACAAGATTTTTGTGCACTGACTAAGTACATTGTGTAATTTGATTCTTATTATTCTACTGTGGGGAAATATTTTAATTGATCGTGTAATGCTGCTGTCCAAAGAAATGGTTAAATCCCCTTTTACACCATTTTTTCACAGCTTTGTATATTGGTAAATTTTATTTCTTACTATTTGGTAAAAGAAAATTTTATTTGTATTAATGGAAGATATCTGCCTCTATAATCTATAAAAGAGGAAAAACTGATTTCATAATGAACTGCACATATTGTGCTGGTTTGGTTTGTCTATAAATATTTTTGTCATCTTAACAATTATGCAAAGGTCAATGTAGCAACCATCTTAGTCTCAAGTCTGCATTGTGAGGATATTTTGAGTTCCAATTCAACTATACACGTAATTCTAAAAATATTATCTGTGCTTTGTCACCATTATATTTTCCACCAACTTTCTCCTTCATTTTCAACCCTTTTACTTTCCCATTATCATAAAATATTTTAATTTTCCCTTCGTCCTCTGACATTTAAACCTAAGCATCTTGTGAGGTCAGAGTAAGCTCCATTTGGCTTATTGGACACCTTGAGTTTCACTGTACATGTTTTAGTAATATGAAGTATGATTATTTTTTTAATTAGTCTGTTTATTTAGTCACTTTATATCCAGATAACAGCCCCCTTACTTCCAAGTCCCCCTTCACACAGCCCTTCCCCCATTTTCCTGCCCCTTCTCCTCTTAGAAAGTGAGGGACCCCTGGGTAGCAATCCACCCTAGCACATCAAGGTACTGCAGAACATCTCGCCCATTTGAGACCAGACAACTCAGCATAGTTAGTGGAACAGAGTCCACAGGCAGGCAACAGAGCCTGGGACAGTACCCACTCCAGTTGTTGGGGGACGCACACGAAGACCAACCTGCACATCTGCGACACAAATGAAGGTATGCTTGGGTTTTATCAGTGTGTTCTTCCCAAAAAAATTATAATTTCTTGAGTGCTCATGGCTGAGTATTCTTGTCTTTCTTTGCAATAATGGATTCCTATCATGACTATGCCTCATTGGGTACCCAAATCACATTTAAAATGCCTTAATAAATTACTGATTATAAATCATAAGTTCGTCATATCACTGTCTCATTTGAGTTGAATTTTTGTTCATTTTATGTGAGGGAATTTACAATTTTTCCTATTTCCATTGCACCACAGAACACAGAACAACAACTGTCTTTTATTTATTTGGTCATGAGGTGCCAAATATAGCCCAGATCTGACCAATTCAACGTTTTCTCTTTTCTCAAGTCTTGTAGACTACTGTGGCTTTTTCCCCATTTGGAATAACAAATGGGATTACAGACTTCACTTAAGAAGTAAATATTTGTTTAAATATGTCAAGTGCATACCCTCACTAGTATTTGAAAACCTTTTGTATAGAAAATCAGTCTCTATGTCAACACAAATAATAAACTATATTTTTTGAAAGATATTATATAACTGTAACATAGTACATGCAATCACATAAATATATATCACTTGTTATATATCAAAAATAATTCTTCTAAGTTCATTTCTCTGGCCAAATTGCTCATGCATACTACTGTGCAATAGAATTCTTAATGCTGTTTGATCAGCTATGGTTATAAGTTCGTGATGTGTAGTCTAGCTCTTTATTCTTATTTTATATTTTACATTCTACCTATTTAATTTTTAACATCTTAAGTATTTCTCAAAAAAATGCAGAAAACAAAATAAGAGCTGCCCTGTCTCTTCTTAAATGTGAAGAGAAATACTAGTTATAAACTTAGCATTATGTTACCTGTTTCAAATGACTAAAGTTTGCTGGGAACTAATTTTCCAAATTAGTATTTAATTTTGTTTTTTATTTATATTAAATACAGCAGTAGTGTTCATCTGTTTTAATCTCTTAATTTAAGAATTTAATTAATAAGTTAAGAAGGTATTTTTTGAAAGTATAGATCTATTCTTCCCTTAAAAACAGAAAAACTCCCAGCAGCATTTGCTCCTATGTTTGCATCTGGCACTATGGTAACAGCATCAGTGTTTCCAAAGGCGCTTATGAGGCCCTTATGTTGCTGTGTGTTCAATTTCTCTCCATCTCAGATTTGACTTTTTTTATTTTGAAAGATGAATACTGAGCTAGCCATTTCAGTCCTCAAGCTTCATATCCACATACACTGAATTCCCACTTCTCAATATATTTTGAGTACATATTTGATTAGATTGACAGGCAGTGATCAAATTATCTTCCGGTAAATGCATCTTAGAGAAAGAAACTTTTTATTGAAAATATTTTTTTTTGGCAGTCAGCCAACCCCAAGAAAGCTGGCTGGGCCAACCGGGAAGAGACACCACCATTAGCCCAGCAGGCAACACTGCCAGGGGAGAACAGGTGGCAAAGAGATGGGAGTAAATGAAGAGAGCAGAATGTGCATTGTAAAGAGAGGCAGAGCTGGAGCAGTGATAGTGGTGATACGCATGAGAGAGGCCTGAGGTGCAGGATGGATCATGCGCGTGAGCGCGAGTGTGTGTGTGTGTGTGTGTGTGTGTGTGTGTGTGTGTGTGTAGTCAGGATGCTTTGTAGCAGCCTGATGGTTAAGCATATGTAGACTCAGCCCTGAAACAAGCTACCAACTACAGGATGGCCCTAGATCTGAACGATGGTGGAGGCCCAAGATGAGGAATTGTCCACTCTTTCCATTACACATCCTCTATGGACCACTGGATTATGTGATGCTGCTGAGGGCCATGTATGGATCAGTGGGCCTGATGTGGCCAGGGTCCGGATCGATTTCTGAGGGTCATGTTGTCACCGGATGACATGCAGATGTTCATGGCCTGTGCGGTGGCCTGAGAGTTCGTGTTGATGTCTATGGGCCATGCTTGTACCAGGGACCATAGCTATGTGAGTGGCCTATGCTGCCATCCGAGACAGTTGTGGTGACCAGGTATGGGCTGCTGTCGAGGGCCAGTGTCTAACAAGGATCTGAGTTGGTGTCCATAGCCCATGTTACCCACAAAGGCCTAGTTGAGGTCTGTGGCCTGTGCTGCTGGCTGAAGCTGTGTTGATACATGTGGGCAGAGCTGCCATGGAGGAGGCTATATTGATCCGGTTGCTCAAGTTGCCACCCAAGACCATGGTAATATGCTGATCAGTGTTGCTGCATAGCACCAGGTCTGCTCTGTATGAACTAGTACCCTCAGAGCTCCCAGGGACCCAACCACCAATCAAGGACTGTACAGGGTGAGACTGAATGTTCTGGCAGCATGGGTATAATAGAGGATTGCAAATTCGATCATCAATGGGAGGAGAGGCCCTTGGCCCTGTGAAGGTTCTGTGACCCAGTGTAGGGGAATGCCAGGGCCAATAAGTGGGAGAGGGTAGGGTGGGAGGCATGGGGAGCGGGAGGCAACAGGGGTTTGTTCTTGTTGTTTTTGTTTGTTTGTTTGTTTGTTTGTTTGTTTTTTGGAGGGGAAACTGGGAAAGGAGAAATTTACATGTAAATAAAGAAAATATCTAATAAAAAAATAAGCCATTAAAGAGAACTCTTAAAAGTTATGATATGATGATGGGGTATCACCCTCTACAATAAGTGATTCCAGAAGGGATGCAAGGTGCAGCACTCAACTCTACTTAGGAGGCAAGCCACTGAGAGTTTGACCATGGCCCCTTTTTTTATGACTAGGTAGGCAGGAGAATAGGCATGAAGCACTGGGAAGCAAATGTGATAGGGGTATATGGTGTGAAATCCCCAAAGGAGCAATAAAATCATTTTATTGGAAGAAAAGAATTTTTTCATAGAATATATTCTGATCATATGAATATATCTCTCTACCCCAACAACTCACATATCCTCCCCACATTCCCACCTATTCAATGTTATGCCTTCTTTCTCTCTTTTTTAGGAAACAGTCAAATTTAAAAAGAAAAAAAACTGAACTTCTTAAAAGAAAAAAAAACTCAGATACACACAAATAGAACTCATAAAAACACAAAATGGGAACCATAGTATACAAGTAAAAGACTAGTAAGGTAAATTAATAAATATGGCACCTGCTGTAAAGACCCTGAGCACTGTGTCTGAGTCTTCCCTGCTGGATATGCTAGAAAGTTCTGTGAGACAGATCACAATAAGTGTTCTTCCAGCTCTTGCCACAATGGCACTATGTATCAGGGTAGAATCAAAGTCTACTCCTGCCTCTGTGTGCCTAGATACCAAGGTACAAATCATGACTTGGAAATGAATGAATATGTTTCTGATTCCTGCATGAATGAGTTGATATGCTTCAATGAGATAGGAAGACATGCATGTATCTGTTCTCAAGAGTATTCTGGTGTCAACTGTGAGCTGGAAATTGATGAATGTGGATCCCAGCCATGTCTACATGGTGCCTGGATGCTCTTGAGGCTTACTTCTGGGTGTGTGCACCTGGATTCCTTGGAGACAACTGTGAAATCTACTTTGATGAATGTGCCTGTCAGCCATGTCTCCGTGGAGGTCTATATGTGGAAGAAGGATTCAACCGCCACTGTGTCTACATGGTTAGTGGATTCACAGGGACACACTGTGAGACTTTGATGCCTCTTTATTGGTCAAAGCCTTGATGCAATGTGAGAAGACACTGTTGACAGCTATATTTGTCAATGCTGGCCTGTATGGTACCCTATGTGAGACAGACATAAATGAATAGAGTAGCAACCCCTGCAAATTTGGGGCAGTGAGGGGGGATGTGCTGAGCTGTCTTCAGAAAATTTGTATGGACATATAACAGGCCTGCCTTCCTCCTTCAACTACTTGGTTTGTATCTGTATTCAAGCTCTGTTTGTATCTGTAGGCCTGGATTCACAGATGAGAGCCTAGCACAGCTGACCTCTGAGAGGCTCCACTCAGCAGCTAACAGAAACAAATGCAGAGACACAGAGCCAAACATTAGACAGAGCTCAGGAAGTCTTGTGGAAGAGTTGGGGGAAGGATTGAGGAACCCAGAGGAAATAGGGATTCTACAAGGAGACCAACAGAGTCAACTAACCTAGACTCTTGTGGGCCCCACCACTTCTTAAAGGTTTGAGCAAGTCTAACCTCTCCTCTGCAAGTGAGGCTGGGCACTGAGATAGAGAGGTAAGGCTTTATGGTGCTAGTAAGACTAAGAAAAGATCAATTTACATATTTCTTTCCCCTAACTTCTAGTTGTCTTGGTGTTTAACCTACTAAAACAGCCTCATAACTAAAATTCAGAATGAAAGTATTAAATTTTTATAAACCCACTGAGTGTCAAGTGGGGATTCCTGACTATGGCAGAGCTTCTGAGTTATAGTATGAGATATGCATTCACTTATTGACCTATGTCATATGTTTTCAACAAATATCAGTGATGATCACACACCTTGTCATTTAACCTAAAGCCTAATTCACCGTTTTATATTCATGGTTATAATGTATACAAACAAAACTTTTTATTTTTAATATTTATGTGTGTAGTTTTACAACAGACAGACAAAAGGATTTCTTAACACTAACGATAAACATTCTGTAAGGTGATATCAATTAGTATGCCAGCTTTCTTTGTGGCTAAGTAAATTATTCAGAGTAGAGTATTTAAAACAACTAAAAAATACTTATATGCCAAAAGTGTTTAATTGAGATGTTTTAGTATGAACAGTGTAATTACTGTTCATATATATATGAAAGTTAAATGATTCTCTTATTTCTGTTGTCAGTGAAAAGACCTGTAGCTGTTAAAAAATAATAATGAAGTAAGCTGTACATTATCATTAGTCAGTCAGTGACAGGTCATTATAAACTTCAATCATCTGTCATCATTTGATTTTGATCAAGAAGCAATGGCTTTGCATGCTTTGAGGTGCAGTGTGTTACTTGAATGCTTGCATATATTTGAAACAGGCTAATTGGTTTTTCTACCATGGTAAATACAGTGTGTTCATCAAAAGCTCATATGCTGCCAGCTTGATTCCTACAGTTTTATAAATATAAGATCATGTCCTCAGTACACTGACAACTTTGCTTCCTTCTCTCCTACTTGTACTATAGTTGCTTATTTACTTAGTATCCTTGTCTTATTGCCTTGGCCAGAGCATCTAGAAACATAATGAAGAGAAGAGGGAAATAGGTACCATTGCCTTACTCATATGTCTTGGGTTGCTAATTTGTGTTTTGCTCATTTTATGGAGGTTATTCATACTTCTATTTTTTTTAATTTAACATACAAAGCATATTTTCTTCATGAATACTTTTTTCTAATATGTCTCTCTATTTTACCCTCCATTCTCTACCTCTATTTCCTTTGCAATATTGTTTTTTAAGTCACAATTTCTTTTTCTTATTAATTCATTTATTCACTTTATATCCCTATTTCTGCCCCCCTCACCCCCCCTCATAATCGTTCCCCATCCCCTCTGAGAGGGTGAATGCTGCAGGCCTGCCAACCTTGGCCTCTCCCAACCCGTGGGAGAAACAGGGTTCCAGTACAGGTCCACAAGGTGTTGGTGAAGAAATGACAGACAGACATGACACAAGGAAGTACAGGATCTGAATGTATATTCTTAAAATTAAACATCTGACCTTTATGGTCATTACAAATGAAAAAGAAAAGTCAGGTGGCTCAGTGGTCAAGGTACATCTGAGGCCATCTGAAACACACTGGGACTAAAACAGCAGCCATCTCCTCTGGACTGGTGCAGCACCCCTGGGCTCCAAGCACGCTGGGGCCTGCATGTGCCTGACCAGAGTCCGGGGGAGGGGGGGGGGCTGCAGGCGAGCCAGTCAGGAGGGTAGAGGCTAGAATCTCGAATACTCTGCAGTCCACTGTCTCACATACATACTCTGCTCAAGGTCCTGCCCATCCTTAGTAAATGCCTACTATGCTAATCTTCTGGGCTAGCAGAGACTTGTCCCAGGGGTCTCATTCTTCTAATCCCTGGGAGTGGCTTAGCTGCAATTCTAATGTGGTCTGTCCTACCTGACTGAAATGAGGATATTAGTTAAGCTTGCCCTGGGATTATCAACTACCATTCTGTAAGCTGCAATGCCCTACCCACTTCATTATCTCCCTAACAATGCAAGGCAATTAGTCTGAATGTGTAACATTTCCTGCGAAATTCCAAGCCAGGGTTTGGCTAAGATGTTGGAACATTGGTGGAGGTCAGAGAGCAAAGTTTAATTTTGTCTAGCTATTAGTAAATCATATCTTGTTGGGCACCTAGCACATGAGACCTTCCATTGACTAACACAAGGATAAATCTGGGCTACCTCTGAGTTAGTGATGCCAACGAATGAATTCCAGGAGGCTGACTTCCTTGAACCTGTACACCTCTGATCAGTGAACAGGCTTTTAGACCTGACACTAGGATTTTACTGGAGTAGATGAGTGGGCGTGGTAGGTGAAGGCCCGCACTGACTATCCCCTCCACCCTGTCTATCCCCTCCACCCTGTCATATCACATATCTGAAGGGTTAGGCACATTTTCTTTCACTGAAGTTAGACAAGGCAGGCCAGATCAAAGAATATATTCCATACTCCCCTTCAACATGATAATGTACTACCCTGCTAATTAAATATTTTCTTCTATAAGTTGTTCTGATTATGGTTTCTCTTCACAGAAATAGAACACTAACTAATGCAACACTGTATAATGCGTGAAGTTATTTATGCAAAGAAGCAGCCTATGAGAATATATATATTGTACAAAATTCTATGCAGTTAGCCTGCTGTGAACATTTTTTTACCCTATACTGAGTGAATGCATAATATTAATAAAAGATATAATAACTCTTAGTTCATAATTAAAATATAGATAACCAAAACAGAATGTGAATATATAATACAAAATATATTCTTTCGTCCTATGATATATTGGAAATAATTTGACATATTAATTTCTCAAAGGAATTATCATAAAATTAATTGTTTATTACCTTGCATCTGGTTCAAGGAAAACTATGGTATATAGGCTCATTTAATTTTATATTAAACCTCCACAAATCAAAATAAAAAGAGTATATTACTGCTAAAATTCCTGTACTTACTAAAATCAAGTACATGCCCATCATGGACATCTACTGTACAACAAAACTACACAATCTCAAAATACACATGAAAGTCCAGGAGTGCTAGAAGGCCAAATCACAGTCAAAATGTACAAAATGACTAAATTCTTAGATTCAGATATTGAAAGTTACTATAAAGCTAAAACCAGACAGTTTGGTTCTGAATAGAAATTAGAATACAGATCAATAGAACAGGACTAAGAGTCAAGGACTAAATTCTTACAATGAATATCAATTGATTTTTCAACTAGGCAGCAGGGTAGTTCAGTGTGGAAAGACTATTTAATAAATAGTGCTAGACAACTATAGATCCATCAGTAAACAAATAAAACTGGTTTAATATTTTCTACTATATGAATAAATGAATGAAAAACACACAATTTGCCTAAATGTAGAAGTTAAAATTATCATATATTAGAAGAAAGTAAAATTAATCTTTTGTGACAATGGCTGAGACTGACTTGTATTGGGTATCTTAGACATAAACTACAAATGACAAACATGTAAGTCATTCATATTCCATCAAATTGAGCAGCAAAGCAATTTATCTTCAAATGACAGAGAATTTATAATTATAATGAGCAAAACTGGAAAAATCAGAAAACTTATGAGATTTTCTTACCAGCTACAACTGATCAATCACTAGACAAAATTCACACATACACAATCATTTTCTATAGTCATTGGAAAACGACCATGATACCTTAGAAATAAACTTCACCTCTATAAGCTAGTCAGATGCTATGATGATGTGGAGAACTCAGAACCTTCATATATTTCCAGGGGAAACCCAAAATCCCCAGTTCCCTTTGAAACTGTATACACAGTACTATTCCACTCTTACTTCCTATGTATATAACCAAGAGGATTAGGAGCATGTGCAAAGGATGAAATGGGTATACAAATGTTTAAACCAATAGTTTTTAGAATGGCCTAAAAGTAGTACCAAATAGCAGATGAATTGATAAAACATGTATACATTTGAAAGAATATCACTTGACAATAAAATGTATCAAAATTGTATATAAACTTATAAGAATAAACATTGAAAATGTTAAGCTAAATAGAGGTAACTAATAGCAAAACATCATAAGGTATGCAATTCCATGAGCCCTAGATTATGTAAATCTCTAGTGACAAAATACCTTAGTAGTTGTTAAGGACTGAAAGAAGGAAGGGGGTGGAGATGGATCTTTTTTTTTTTTTTTTAGTTAGCACATTGAGAATTTCTTACAATATATTTTGATCATATTTGACCTCTCCCCCAACTCCTCTGAGCTGTCCCCTTTTCCTGATCCATCCAAATTTGTGTAATTCTTTTCTGATTCACTATTCAAGTCTAATTTGAGCTACCAAAACATTCTTGCATGTGCAGCCTTCAATAGGAGTGTGGTCAACTGACCTGGGTCAACAGACTAAAAGAAAACTTATGCTCCTTTGCCAGCAGCTATCAATGTTAATTGTTCCTTGGCTGGAGTGAAATTTTATGTTTACCATCTCCATGTTGACACTGGTCTGGCTTGAGCTAGAATGGAAATCATGCATACTGTCGCAATTTCTGAGTTTGTGTGTTGAGTTGCCCTTTCTGTCTGGCTGTCATTGTTTCCTTGTAGCCATCTTCTGCCTTTGGCTCTTACAGTTCTTCTTCCCTCTTTTATGCAGAGATGCCTTAGCCTTGTGAGAAAAGAATGTGATAAAGATCCCATTTACAGCATATTATCTTCCAGAAGGTCTCCATGCTAATCATCATCTATTGTAACTTCTGAGATGAGAGCTGAGAGATGAACTAATCTATGGGTATAAAGATATGTTATTAGGAGTCATAATGCTCACTCGTCAGGATAGTAATAGGTTCTTTCCTCTGTAAGCTGATCTAGCTATAGGCTGCTGGGCTTACAATGGTTGCCCTGTATAAATTTCATCTAGTAAAGCAGGCTTAAATATAATCAGAAAGTATTTGGTTATTCCCACAGTATCCATGCTAATATTCTTTAAGTGGGCATGTCTTTCCTGTTCAGACATGATTGTAGCTCACACACTTCATAGCCAGGGAACACTGATGATTCTGGTTTCCTTCAGGTAGCAAGCATAGCACCTTCTAAAACTATGGAATCTTGTCAGTAGGGATAAAGCTTCCAGGTCAGTACCAGTTTGAGAGAGCCCCATGCTCCAATAAACTGCTATACAGAATTTATTTTCTGGCGTAGACAATATCCCATAGTTCTGGATACACATGCAAATCAACTTAATTATAAAATTAGATTGGGTGAGTTTTAGCTTTTGCAAACTGTATGCTTAAGAAAATGCTTAAGAAAAAGGTGAAAATATAATCAAATATCTATTAGCTCTTTGAAGTGAAGAGAACTTGGAAAATGGAGGATGTTGTAACTATTAATAAAGTCTTCAGATATGAGCAAAGGAAAAATTTAGACTCATTTACTCTGTTTGAAAGATGGAAAGTTTGTATCATAGCGACTTTATTCAGGAAGCGGCTGAGCTTTCCCTGCTTTGCTTTTTGAGGCCCTTCATAGTTTTATTTAAAGCTGTTTACCCAAGGACATCGCTGCTTCTAATGAGTAGTTTGTTCATATTGATCTTTTTGAGATGGTGTTTTATCTGATGTGTTAAAGACCTTATTTCAGCTCCTTGTGTTCCCCGGGGTTATTGTAATGCAAATTTGAAACGATGACAGCTTTTATGAGTCTATTACTTTCTCTTATTCTTTGGTTTATACAACAGTAATTATGCTTTTCAGTGAATTTTATGTATATGTCATCATTCACAAACTTTAGCATTAAACATTAAGGATTAAAATGATGTCATTCTGTTATAAAAGTATACACAGTTATATAGTAATTATGGAGCAAAATCAATATAGGTATCTACAAAATACACATACATGTGCACACATGAATACAAAATTTTAAAAACTTAAAATTTTAAAATGGATGCTTAAACTCAGAGTGCAAGTTTTTTGTTTGTTTTGGTTTGCTATGCTTTGCTTTTTAAATATACACAAGCTAGGGTCATCTGGGGAGAGGGAGCTTCAACCGAGAAAATGACCTGTAGGCAGATCTGTGGCTCATTTTCCTGATAACCTTTGATGTGAGAGGGCCTAGCCCACTGTAGTTGGTGTCACCCCTGGATAGCTGGTCATGAACTGTATAAGAAAACAAGGTAAGCAAGCTATTTGGAGAAAGCCAATAAGAAGTGTTCCACTACAGTTTTTGCCTTAATTCTCGCCTCCAGCTTTCTGGCCTGCTTGAGTTTGTACCTTGTCATTCTTTAATGATGAACTGTGATCTGTGGCATCGATGTATAATCCAAATAAATCCTTTCCTTCTAAGTTGTTTTTGGTCATGGTCTTTGTCACAACAATAGAAATAAAAATAGGACAGAAATAGGTGCCAGGAGTATGGGGTATCGTTATGATGAGCTTTTATACCTTGGGGCTTTTATACCTTGGAACATTTTGAAAGAGAAAGGTGAAGGGGTTTTTGAAGATGTGGAACTAGGAAAGTCACTAAGTGCTCAGAGCTTAATGAGCTATTTATTGTAGGAACTTAAAGATAATGCTGAGAGCAATGTGACAATGAAGCCCCAGGTTGCAACATTTCAAAGGAAAACTTGAGAGCCTCTCAAAAGCTCTATAAAGACTGTTTACGTGATTATATTTGAATTAAAAACCTGATGTTCTAGCCATCATGATCTAAAGAATCAGCCATTGTCAAGAGACCAAAACTACTGAAACAAAAGCTTTTATTTACTGGGACAATTGATGCTGGCTAGCCTGGAGTGAAATATCAGCCATAATTAACAGGAGACCAGCATCGTTGAGACAAAATCTTATGGGAAGTATGTCTTTACAGTCCATGGTGAGACAAGGCTGAATCCCAAGCTGATAGCTAAACTTCACAATGTATGAGAGATTCACACATGTTAATAGTCTTTAAAGACATGAAGGACCATGGAAAACAGAACTATATTCAGCAAGAATGTAGAGAGTAGTTAACTCTCCAATAAGAAATGCCTACCAAATATTCTCTCTGTGACCAAGAACATCAGAAACAAGAAACAACCAGAGTTTACCAGAACCCAAGGAAATATAGCTATTAAATAGAATTTGATGCCCTAAAAGGCATTTTGATGCAGGAAAAGAGGTTATCATGGAAAAAACAAGGAAATGCTAAGATGGTATGAACTTACTCAGTAGCATGTTTTAGGAAGTTGTAGCATAAAACTCATTAATGTAAGATCTTTATCACGGATAGACTAAACAGAAAAAAGCAAAACAAAACAAAACAATACAGGAACTGTACTGTCTCTTCTCCCCTCTTTCCCTGTATATCTAGGCTATTTAAAGCAAAAGCAACCCCAAAAGGCAAAAACAAGCCTTAGCTAATGTTTTATCAGTAGCAGAACACTTGCCTGGCATGCATGAGACCCTGGATCCAGTTCTCAAGCACTTTTAAAAAGCAGGTGATATTTCCCTGGAAGCTGAAAGGCCAAGAGACCTAGGGTAGAACCAAACACAGCTGGTTAAAAGGAAATAGACGAATAAAATGATTTCTAATGATATTCTGCTATACTCAGGTCATTGTCTAGCCCAGTAGTCATCAGAGAGGCTTCCTCCAGCAATTGCTGAGAAGAGATGCAAAGACTCACAGCCAAACATTATGCATAGCTTTGGGAACCCTGCAGAAGAGGGAGAAAGGATTACAGAAGGTAGAGGTAGCAAGGACCTAAGGAGAACAAAGCCTACAGAATTAACTAAGCAGGGTTCACAGAGGCTCACAGAGTCTAAAGGCACAGTCATGGAGCCTGAATGGTTCTGTGCTGGTCCCCTGCATTTATGCTACGGTTATTAGCTGGGTGTTTTGGAGATATTCCTGGTAGTGGGTGTTTCTGACTCTTTTAACTGCTTTCGGAACCCTTGTCCTCCTATTGAGTTGTCTCACCCAGCCTTGATATGTGGGTTTGTGCCTAGGTAGATTGAACCTTGTTATGCAATGCTTCAGTTGATATCCAGTTGAAGGGAAACTGATGAGCTGTGAATCTGGGTGTGGGGGTGGGACTAGAAGAAGTGGAGGGAGGGGAGGCTGTGGTCAGGATATAATATAGGAGAGAAGAATAAAATAAAATACAAGGTTCATTAAAATTGTTATGTTCTAGAAAAGGAATTCTCTCACTTATAAAAAGTAAATACTTTTCATCTGAGCAAAAATATTTTTTGGTTTTTTTGTTTGTCTGTTTGTTTGTTTTTTTGAGACAGGGTTTCTCTGTGTAGCCCCGGCTGTCCTGGAACTCACTCTGTAAACCAGGCTGGCTTCGAACTCAGAAATCTGCGTGTCTCCGCCTCCCAAGTGCTGCAAAATTAATATTGATAATAAGGCTGATAGCAAGGATTTATTGAGATTTTTTTTTCTAGTTGGGCTTTAAGTGATTTAAATGTTTGAATGCAGTTTAAATAGGCTAAGCTACAAAGCAATGTCCTTGTTTGTGCGTTATAATTACAGTCATGTCTGCCTTCTTGATTTGCCCCACTGCTTCTACAAAGTACCATGACAGAAGCAGCCTCAGGGAGGAAGGGCCTGTTTTGGCTCACAGGTGATGATCCATCTTGACTGGAAAAGCAAGCGTGGAGGCAGTGGTGTGAGGTCACACTGCATCCACAGTGAGAAACAGCAGAAAGCACTGCATGCTGAAGTTCACCTAGCTCCCTCTTTTTCATGCAGTCCCAGAGCCCAGCCCATGGAATCATGAGGAGCCTCTACACAAAGGGGAGCCTTCCCATACCAAGCGATTTAATCTAAAATCTCCCCCACAGATGTACACAGAATGAGTATTAAGATAGTCCACAAACTCAAATTTTATTTGTGGAAAATTAAATTTCTCTCTCTCTCTCTCTCTCTCTCTCTCTCTCTCTCTCTCTCTCTCTCTCTCTCTGCTATAAACCTACTCTCATTTTCTGCCACCTAACGTTCAGTCTATAGACTTTCAGTCTATGTTTCCTTCCTCCTCTTTCTATGTAAACTGCACCCTCACTAGGGGCCTTTTCTACACTGTATCACCTCACTCTTCTATGGCAGTATTTAGCATCTAGTTCTTACTGGAAATCTGTGCTTTGCTATCATACAATTTATCATGTGCAATGACTAGCATTTGGTTTCTAAAATTAAACAACTTTTTTTTTCTTTTTAGTTTCCCTTCATTTTATACAATGCTGAATTACAAGGGGTTTGGGAAAGTACAGAAAAGGAATATGTACGGAGGGTTGATCAATAGGTAATACACGGCTAGAGAGATAAGTCAATGGGTAAAGAAACTTCAGCATGAGAATGAGGAATTATGGCACATGGCCTTTAATCCCAGCACATGGGAGGCTAAGGCAGGCAGATTTTTGAGTTTTAGGTCAATCTGGTCTACAGAATGATTTCCAGAACAGCCAGAGATAAACAGAGAAACCCTATCTTGAAAAAATAAAAAATGAAAAACAAAAACTAAAATTAAAAAAGCAAAAGTGAAGAATAAAGTTAAGACCCACCCACAGCTCTAACATAAATGTCATGTAGACGTGTACCTGTATTTATTTCCAGAAGTTAGTGGGAAAAACACAGGATTCGAAGAGCAAGCTAGCTCGGCAGACCAGACTAGTCAGTGAGCTCTACTTCTACTTAAGAAATTTTGCCTCAAGGAATGAAGTGAAGAAGGGTGAAGGAAGACTCCTGAAGTCAGCCCCAGGTATTTATGTGTACCTCACAACATTATGCTCCCATACATGCAACCTTGCATACTCACATATACATACTACATACAGGGACATAATAAAAATAAACTCCAGATAAATTTGCAAATTGCTCTTTCCAAGTCTGTGAAGATTGAGCTGGAATTTTGATAGGGATTGCATTGAATCTGTAGATTGCTTTAGGCAACAATTCTCAACAGTAAAAGAACCTCTGTCTGGTGGAATCACCATCCCTGATCTTAAGCTGTACTACAGAGCAATTGTGATAAAAACTGCATGGTATTGGTACAGTGACTGGTAGGTGGATCAATGGAATAGAATTGAAGACTCAGAGATGAACTCACACACCTATGGTCACTTGATCTTTGACAAAGGAGCTAAAACCATACAGTGGAAAAAAGACAGCATTTTCAACAAATGGTGCTGGCTCAACTGATGGTTAGCATGTAGAAGAATACAAATCGAGATCCACTTCTATCTCCTTGTACAAAGCTCAAGTCCAAGTGGATCAAGGACCTCCACATAAAACCAGATACACTGAAACTAATAGAAAAGAAAGTGGGGAAGAGCCTGGAGCACATGGGCACAGGGGAAAATTTCCTGAACAGAACACCAATAGCTTATGCTCTTAGATCAAGAAGTGACAAATGGGATCTCATAAAATTATAAAGCTTCTGTAAGGCAAAGGACATTGTTAATAGGACAAAACGGCAACCAACAGATTGGGAAAAGATCTTTACCAATCCTATATCTGATAGAGGGCTAATGTCTAATATATACAAAGAACTCAAGAAGTTAGACTCCAGAGAATCAAATAAGTCTATTAAAAAATGAGATAAAGAGCTAAACAAAGAATCTTCAACTGAGGAATATTGAATGGCTAAGAAGCACCTAAAGAAATGTTCAACATCCTTAGTCATCAAGGAAATGCAAATCAAAACAACTCTGAGAGTCCACTGGACACCAGTCAGGATGGCTAGGATAAAAAACTCAGGTGACAGCAAATGCTGGTGAGATTGTGGAGAAAGAGGAACACTCTTTCATCGCTGGTAAAAATGTAAGCTGGCACAACCACTCTGGAAATCAGTTTTGTGGCTCCTTCAGAAATTCGACATAGTACTACCAGAGGACCCAGCTATACCACTCCTGGGCATATATCCCAGAAGATGCTCCAACATGCAAGAAAGACACATACTCCACCATGTTCCTGGCAGCCTTATTTATAATAGCCAGAAACTGGAAACAACCCAGATGTCCCTCAACAGAGGAATGGATACAGAAAATGTGGTACATCTACACAATGGAGTAGTACACAGGTATTAAAAACAATGAATTTATGAAATTCTTAGGGAAATGGATGGGTCTGGAGAATATCATCCTGTGTGAGGTAACCCAATCACAAAAGAACACACATGGTATGCCCTCTCTGATAAGTGGATATTAGCCCAGAAGATCAGAATACACAAAATACACAAATCACAAGAAACTCAAGAAGAAGGAAGACCAAACTGTGGATGCTTTGTTCCTTCTTAGAAGAGGGAACAAAGTACTCATCTAAGGAATTGCAGAGACAAACTATGGAGCAGAGACTGCTCCACCTGGGAATCCTTTCCATATTCAGTCATCAAACTCAGACACTATTGTGGATGTTGGCAAGTGCTGGCTGACATGAGCCTGATATAGCTGTCTCCTGAGAGGCTCTGACAGTGCCCAACTAATACAGATGTAGAGACTCCAACCATCCATTGGATTGAGCATAAGGTCCCCAGTGAAGGAGCTAGAGAAAGGACCCAAGAAACTGAAGGGTTTGTAACCCCTTAGAACAAACAACAATATGAACTAACTAGTACCCTCAGAGCTCATAGGAACTAAACCACCAACCAAAGAGTACACGTGGTGGGACTCATGGCTCCAGCAGCATATGTATAGTAGAGGATGGCCAAGTTGGTCGTCAATGGAAGGAGAGGCCCTTGGTCCTGTGAAGGTTCTATGCCCCAGTGTAGAGGAATGCCAAGGCCAATAAGTGGGAGAGGGTAGGGTTGTGAGCAGTGGGGCCGGGGGGGGGGGGGGGGGAAACAGAGTTTGTTTTTTTGGTTTTTGTTTTGGTTTTTGTTTTGGGTTTTGATATTTTTTTCGGAGGGGTAACCCAGAGAGGAGATATCATTTGAAATGTAAATAAAGAAAATATCTAATAAATTCCTCAGTAAGAAAAAAATATAATTACGTCATTTTCCTTCCTCAGTCCTCTCTTATGTCCCTCCCCGCTCTCTTTCAACTTCATGTCCACTTTGTCATTGTTGCATATATGTATCAGTGCGTACATATATTTTTAACCATTACATTAGGTTTTCAAAATAAAATAAAAGGAAAAGGAAAAAAAATAAACTCCAGTTAAACAGAACGTTTTTAGGATGTGATTGCTGATGTTTTAAGCCACTAGTCTCTTCTATTTTGTTACAGAAGTTTTGAGAAACTAATTCAAACATCTTCTGAAGATAGGCCATGTGTTATTATTTTTACTAGGTTTTAAAGTTGGCATAAAAAGTGAAGAGTTTAATTGTGGCTTAGTTGTTCTTAGTTATGTTTCCATACAACCTTTTCATGACATCTGCCTTACTTCTCACTGGTTTTCTGCTCCCTTCCACAGCCCCTTCATCTTTCATATCATAAGCACTTATTACCCATTCCCTTCCTGTTGGAAAAAAAAGCCTTTTAATCTAATATTTATACTAACACATCACTATAAACATGTGATAAGAATAGGCACAAAATTTAATTATAGTTCATTACCAACTTAACTAACTTTAGTCTTCTAATTAAAAGAGGAAGTAAATAACTCCCTAAGGTCCATAACAAAATGTTAATAGTAAAACGATGAAATATCCCTATTTGCACACAAGCAGAAACTGCACCTGTCCAAGCACACAATGGCTATTTGATCATTACAATGATTAGACTGGGCCTATATTTAGGAAAGTAGCAAATAGAGGGAAAAATATTGCTTATTATAGATATCAAGAAGGAGAGATCAAGAGAAGAATAAGTAAAATGCAAACTTTAACTCACATCTCTCTTCTAATCTAAATATAAAATGAGAAGAGAACGAAACCAACAAAGAAGGGACCCAACTTCTGCTAGCCTGTGCCATATAGAGACGGATTGTGTTTATATCTGTCAAAACGACTTTGAGGTTTGGTAAAAAGGACTTTGGTCCAGTTTTCTACATTAACATTGAGAGAAATAAAGCTTCCTTAAAGATAAGAAGCCACTAGTGTGAGGTATGAAAGGCTGGCAGGCTCCTGTGGGAGATGACTGGAGCCCAATCGCCCAGATCATTTTCTGCTGTAAGTTTTGTAAGTAAATTGTAATGTAAGTGAAAGAACTTAACAGCTATTTTATGAAGAATAAAAAAAAAAAGAAAAAGAAAAAGAAGAAGAAAAAAAAGATGCAAGGACATTCTTAAGATAATCCGCCAGATGTCAGAGATGGTAAGAGCGTTGCAAGTCTCATGGCTGCCATGCACACTTGATTGGTCAGAACTCTGAAGGAGGGACACAAATAGAATTCACCGTAGTTCAGACACGGACGAGTCCCTCTCTCACAGGAAGACACAAAGTGAATTTGAAAATATCATTAAGTTTGATGTTTTATTCTGCTGTGCCAAGTAAAAGGATCCTTAGCAGGCAGAGAAAGTAAATAATGTGAAAGCAGCAGAGATCAGTGAGAAAACAGCGTAAATGGCCAAGGAGCCTCGTATATACTGCTTAATACGGATCTGAATTAGCCAAATTTTAAGAAAATAAGCAATAATTGAAAGAAAATGAAGAATTCTAATATGAGTTTGATGTTTACAACTCCTGTTGATTGTTTCTCATCTAAAACTGGGATGCCTGGGGAACAGACTCTCGTAAAAATAATTGGCACTTTGGTGTGGGGTTGTTCTTTTCAATTGAGGGAAAAATAGGAAAAATATTAGGGAGCTTGTTTCATGCAATAATTGTGTTGGTTCATTAAACACAGTGTGGAGCCAAAACCTACAACAGAAAATGATCTGGATGATTGGGCTCCTGTGATCTCCCACAGGAGCCTGCCTGCCTTTGATACCTCATGCTAGCAGCTACTTACCTGTAACAAAGCTTTATTTCTCTCAATGTTAATATTAGCAAACTGGACCAAACTCCTTTTTACCAAACCTGAAAGTTGTTTTGACCAATATGAACACAATCCATCTCTATAGTACATAGGCTAGCAGAAGAAAAATTATTTTGATTAGACTAATATTTGAACACCAACTCTTTTATTAGGTGGTTGTGGGTTTCATCAATCCTCCTTATGTTGTGAAAGTCAGTGTCTTCACTTATGAAACAAGGCTGATAAAATCCTGCTGTGCACCTGCCTTAACTCAAGGGAAACAGCAATTTAAAGGACAGCATCTGTCTTGCTTATTACTATTCCTGAATGTTTGCCCATCTATCGATCATTTGTCTGGCTCTTATCAGTCTTTCATCAATCACCTGTCATATCAAGATTATAAGATATGCCCATCCTAATAATGAATAGTTGATCTTTCTAGTGTTCAAAAATAGTTTAAAGTTTAACACTTATTCATTCCATTTTGTTATGTTCAATACTCATCAGACAATCTAACACATGCATGATTGTGATATTATATATTTCTATATCTAAATATATGTTATATGTGTAGTATAATATCATTATAAAGTATATGACATCAACTCCATAACTATATCCATCTGGTAGGATGAGTCTACACAAAACCAATAAGAATAGTTTTAATCCCAGCAATTGGGAGGCAGAGGCAGGTGGATTTCTGAGTTCGAGGCCAGCCTGGTCTACAGAGTGAGTTCCAGGACAGCCAGGGCTACACAGAGAAACCCTGTCTCGGAAAAAAAGAAAAAAAGAAAAAAAAGAATAGTTTTAAGGTCATGAAGTCAAGCAGAAGAAAGTTTCACTAAGTGTGGTGTACCTTGAACACTATAAATGGAGATATTTTAACTATCATAAAGAGCAATTCATGTTATAAACTTATCACTTTCCTCCAAACTTTTATAATTACTCATATTAAGACTGCTTCAATATGTACCAATTATAAGAAGTTGTCATTTAAAAGAGTTCACTTAAGGATTAAAGAATTACATGTGTAAATACTTCAATTAAATGCAAATAATGCTAAAAATGTCAAGCCCACTGTTGTGTTTGTCACTCATATATGTATAATGTCATTTACAGTGAACACCATCTACCTAGTCTTGAGCATTGCATTATCCCAGACTCTATTTTGTTAAATATTTTTGGTGCTCCATGTGCCCCTTGCTAGAGCAAGCTTGGATAACCTTTATTTTGGTGCACAAGAATTTTGTTATAAATTTCAATAAGAATTAAAAAAAATATTAACTATAATTATCCTTACTTTAAAAGCTCTTCTTGTAATATTTCTATATTTCACCCTAGATAGCTCACTTTGATATTAAAATGATTCTTTGTTTTGTGTCTTAATCCAGTCTGAAGTTTTGGGTAGTCTAATTTTCATCATTATTCAACAATTACATCCTGAATTTTGATTAAAAGAAAATATTTATTGAAAGTTTTAGGTGAGCCACTGTCACATGATCCCTGTGATGTAAGCATTTATATCTCCCAAGAAGATGCAAGTATAATGAATAGAAGTCACTGAGACTCAGCACTTCTGGGTGTCTTTCATCTCTGTAAGCTTATGGTCTATATTGCATTTGCCGTGATCATTCAGCAGTAGCCAGCTAGTATATCTGATATGGAAACAGACTGGTCTAATTGCTGGATTCAGGCTAGCTAGATTCTCTCAGTTGATTCTCCAGCTTCTGGAGCCCTGTTTCATCTCTGGGACTTCTGTTTCAAGGACCATTCTCTTCTCCCTATAGACTTTCATTAGACTGGTTCATTGGTGTAATTGCTCACATGCCATTATTAGCACACTCTCTGCCAACTGCCAAATGATAAAGAAGCTGCTAGGGTCAACACTTGAAGACCCTATTCTTGTCCAGCCCCAGTTTCCATCTGTGTAGGACAAAAAGACATGTCAAGGAACTATGCTTGCTAAGACATCTCAAAATGTGCTTTGGTTTATAAGCATATTAGCACAACACACACACTTCTTGTTTTTCTTACACATGACATTTGTTCGTAGAAGCTCTTCCCTTTAATCAGAACACCTACTTCTTTCCTTCCATTATACCATTTTCTGTTACTATAACAAATGCCAAATATAATTTATTTGTAGATAAAAAAGACTTATTTTGTATTTGTCTTGAAGATTACAACTCATGGTCAATTTATCCCATTGTTTGAGGACCCAAAGACAGATAAATGCATCAAACCAGGAAGTGTGTGGTAAAGCAAAATGATTCATTGAATGACTCAGGAGCAAAGGATAGGACAGAAAAGTGACTAGAGTACCCAAGTACCCATCATGATCACCTCTCCAATGATCTAAAAACTTCTCACTAGATTTCAACTGTTAAAGGTTCCAAGTAGCACCACCCAAGGCAACAAGTGTTCAATAACTGAGTTCTTGGGTATCATTTAAGATCCAAAATAGAGAACATATATTCCTGTACCTCCTTTCTTCCAGGATTGGCTGCCTCTTCATGTGATGACTGACTCATTATAGTGTTGCTTTCTTTAAGAAGGGCTACTGATGACTGGCTTTCTTCATGTTGGGTCACATAGCTTCTTCTCTGCCTCTTAATAGATATCTTATTAAAAGGAAATGCTTTTTAAAAGTCTCTAATTTGCTTACAGCCTAAAGGATTATGGTTTATTCATCTGTGCCTACTCTTACACAATTGAGTTCAGTAAAATAGTACATATGCATGGTATTACTCAAGTTTATATAGGATTGGCACAATAATGATTTCAGTAGCAATAAGCTACCATGGAATGGATTAAAAACTATCTTGTGATAAGAGTTTCATAATTACTTTGCTGGGTTATGAAATATATTTTTTATTCATGAGGATTAATTTTATTACCAGAGAAACTCATTTAAAGAAATATGCATGCTTCTTAAGAAACTTTGAGTATTTTTCATTTTTCCTTTGGTGTTAAAAAGATCTAGGGAAAAAATTGCCTATGTATTGATTTCAGGTACTTGACATTACGTCTTACTATACAACCCCAGCTGCTACGTACATTGCGATGTCAATGCACACAAGTGTAGCAAGAATGTGCTTATTTGAAGGAGTCTTGGTGATTATTAGTTTAAAATGGCTTTTCAGCTGATAGTGCTCTTTCAGCAATTTGCCACCTTGAGACTCTTCTTTGGACTGTGACCACTTGTCAAAAGTCAGAAGTACTTCATTTATCTGCTAGAAAAAAAAATATTGTCTATCCATATACTCATCTCGAAACCTCATTTATTTGGTGACCTTGACAAATGTGAAACTTGTTGAGTACATCACAAACTGGTATTAGATTCTGAAACCAAAAGGATGAATTGTAGAGAGCAAGTCATTGAAACTGATAGGAATAATTTATCTTAACAGCATAATAGAATGATCACATCCTGATATAGTACATGAAATGCCCAAAGATGAATTTGAAGACACTGTCCAGGAAAATTAACAATTTCTAACCTCAGAGATGCTTCTATATTTGTATATATTTTCTCTAATCACCTAATACTATTCTATGGGAAAACATAAGGATATCTTTGAGTAATAATTTGTAAAATTACAAATAACTGGCTACAATTAGAAATCATTTGCACCCAGTTCTTCTAAGATAAGTAATGTAGAGTAAGTGATCGCTTGGTATTTAGGTTTTCTATTTTGTAGTTTAAAAATATGTCTAAAACCTCATTACTGTCCTCTTTTCCTGTTGTTTCTTTTTACCCCTTTCCTTTGTGCTATTTTTCTATAAAACGTTATAATTAACATCACAACATGAACAACGCAGTAAGGGAAAATGCATTATTAAAATTTTGGGTGATGTAACTTACCATGTAATTCTAATACAGATTTATTTCATTATATTCTCAAATGGTATTTTTACCTGTTCATAAAAAAAAAAAAAAGGTAGAGAAATGACAGTCTGGTTGAGGGGACTACATTTTTTTATTTTTTTTTATTTTTTAGAAACTGAAAGGCACAGGAAGGACATGATTGTACATGCCTGCAATCTAGAAGCAGAGAGAGATAGGCGTTCACCACGTGTTTGAAATTGACATGGACTTCATAGTGCTAGGCCAGCCGGGAAGCACAGCAAAACCTGTTTCAAAATAAGCAAACAAAAAGACAAAAGCAATCAAAGTAAAACCTCCAAATTGAAAGACAGACAAGATCATACGTATTTATTTTATATTGGTATGCATTCATTGTACATGGTGATAGGCTTTATAAAGACATTTCACTGAAGAGTATTATGTACGTTAAGTATTTTCAGCCCTGTGTGCTCTTTCTCGCCTACATGCTGATAATCTCCTTCCTTCCTGATATCTCACTTTTGCTTTGAATTGTGTGTATGTGTGCGTATGTGTCTCTGTGTGTGTGTGTGTGTGTGTGTGTGAATTTTATGAATCTATAACACCTAGAATCCATAAATAAGAAAACATACGCTATTTGTTTTTCTGTATCTGTTTTTTCTTAACCTGATCATCTCCAGTTGCATCTCCTTAAATGAAAATAACGTAATTTCATTATTTTTGGCTAAATAAAATGTTCTACTTTTGTACTGACTCATCCATTGACATATACATGGGCTGATTCCATAACCCACTAAATTGCATGTGTGAGGAGCTTGATGCCATGCTCATTTGGAGTCCTTGGGGTGTATATTCAGGAGTAATATACCTAGGTCACAGAATTTTGAGGATAACTTAGTCATAGAGTAGAGCTATTTATACTCAGCTTTATGAGGAATGTCCACCATGATTTTGGTAATGCCCTAATTTATATTTCCCCTAACTCAGATAATGTTTCCTTTTCATCCATTAACCAACCCATCTTCTAAATGCCAACCACACAAGGATTTGTTATCTGTTTATTTAGTGATAGAAGTGATGTGATGGCTGAGCCAAGATAGAGTTCTAAGACAGGTTTAATTTGCATTTCCCTGATGACTAGTGATACCGAACAAGTTTTTGTTAGCTCATAAGACGATCTCTTTAAGATTCTGGTCACTTGGAGCTGGCCAGCTCTCTCATTGCCTAAATAAATTGGGGCATAAAATAACCCCTACAGCTCTTGCTTTCTTTCTTTACCCCCCCCCCTTTGATGTGTATACGTGTGTGTGTGTGTGTGTGTGTGTGTGTGTGTGTGACAGTTAAGAAGTCCTATTGTACTGAACTGTGGCCTAACTGTCCCTAAGTTCTGAAACTTCCCACGCCCTTTGTCATATATGCTATAATTAACTAGATCCCATGGTATACATCACCCAAAAGATAAGATGTCATATTTTAAGGGTTCAACATTCTTGATCATCAAGGAAATTAAAACTAATTTGATGATTCATTCTACCTCAGTCAGGCTGCTAAGATCAAGGAAATAATTCACTACAAATACTGGAAAAATGTGAGGAAAAAGTAACCACTATTTACAATGAATTTATACACAGTGAAAATGGATAAAATAATGAAATCATAGGGTTTTCAGATAAATTGATGAAACTGAAAAGTATGACAGTGAGGTAACCCATTACAGGAAAGTAAATTTAGCCTGCTCTCTTTAATTTATAGAACCTAGCACCAAATTCTTAAATCTGATCATATGACCAATATTAACCTTAAAAGCCAAGACAGTACAAGGGACAACAGAAATACGTGGGAAAGGAGGAAATTTATCTAGAGAGGGGAGTAAGGACAATTGAGAAGTGTAGGAAGAAA
Organism: Montemys delectorum; assembly: GCA_019843815.1. Taxonomy (NCBI): domain Eukaryota; kingdom Metazoa; phylum Chordata; class Mammalia; order Rodentia; family Muridae; genus Montemys; species Montemys delectorum. The sequence goes on along the minus strand of JADRCD010143940.1, from coordinate 7,632 downwards.
GGTGAGATAGACAATACTAATGACTAAACCACCAACCAAAGTGTACAGATGGAGGGATTCATGGCTCCAGCTGCATATGTAGCAGAGGATGGTCTTATTTGGCATTAATGGGCACTGACGACCTTGGTCCTGTGAAGGTTCAATGCCACAGCATTGGAAGGATGCTAGAGAGGTAACGTGGGAGTGGTTGAGTGGGTGGAGGAACACCCTCATAAAGACATAGGGGAAGGGGATAGGATGGAGGCTTTGTGGAAGGGAAATGGGAAGGGAGTATCATTGGAAATGTGGACAAATAAAATGATTAATAAAAATAAAAATCAAACACATAGCAAAACATCATTGTACATGCTTATTAAAAGTTTATTTTTAATTTTATCTGGTCCTAAAGAGATGGCTCTGTGCTGGTCTTGTAGCAGATCAGAGTTCAGTTCCCAGCACTCCCTGATGGGGAATAAAAGTGATCAATATCTACGTGCAGCTTTTAAGCCTGGGAAATGCAATGACCTTCTCCCTAGACCCTGTGGAGTTCTTGGTTCTCAGTTCGTGAAACATTTCAACGAGATTCCTTTCTCTTCATGAGCCTTTATTTTCTCTGCCTTTCCTGCTTTTTCACTGAGCACACTGAATCTACAAGCCAACATTTATATAAAAATCGAAAACTATTTAACAACTACTTATGCAATTATTTTATTTTCTCAGTTCCTTTACATTTTTTTGCTACCTGATTTATCTAGATAAATGAATGAGTAAAATCATCTAAAACTTAAGGAAGAACTTAGAGGGCTTGAGGTCATTGTACTCACAGGTTAACATTGAGGAAACCAGGAATTTTAAATAGGAGGGAGTGTCTCCTCAATGAAGGGAATAAAATGCCAGCATTTGTACCAGAGAGCTGGGGGTGGACGTTACTGGGGGTGGGCGGCTTTCGCTCTCTGTAGAGCCAGATTCCACCCAAATCCCCCAGAATGATTATCCCAGACTCTCCCTCTCTAGACTTTATCTTTAGCTCCAAGTTAATAGAACCCACCCTTAGGGAAGATGTCGCCTGTACTTTATAGAGCACATTTTCATGGTCACACGTAGTTTGCAAAGGAATTTCTATGTAATTATGGTGTAATCTTTATTGTTACACTTGGAGTTGGAATGATTGTTGCTTGGAAACTATTTTCCAAATAGAACTGTGTTTAAATATGTTTGCAATAAATCACCAAGCATCAGAATCTCTAGAATTTTGATCCAGCCTATGTCAAGCTAAACCAGGTTTTCATTGCCACTTCTTCACGAATCATTTCACCACCAACTAGGACACCTGTAGGGATTACCACAGAAGAAGAAAATCTGGCAGGTCTCAGGCCATCCAACCACCCTATTCATTACGCAGTCCTTCTTTTTCAGGAGAGATGATTTTATGACAATCATCAAGCCTGCAGAAAATATACTGTCTTCTTTTATCTACTGTTCAGCCTTATGTATCCTACCAGGTATGAGAGTTTTCATTTCTTTTTTTTCTCATTTCCTTAACGGATTATTTTTATATTTAGTCCAGAGCCCTTCAATGCAAAGCATCTAGCTCCTTTTCAAATAATGCCAATACTGAGGTCAGTCACTTTGGTGCTCTGGTTTTCTTTTCCTTATATTGACTCTATTTAATAGGAGTTTTCATATGCTAAGTAACTTGGGTGTGTTCCCTAGGATTTACAAATGTTGGGCTGTGGAATCTGAATTATTTTACATTTTTTTTTCTGAAATGAGATATTATTATGTAGTAAAAGCTAAGTCAAACTTCAAATCTCCTGACTTTGGTGGTTAAGAACTCAATGTTGTAAACCAAGATAATTTGTAATGAGTGGTGGTCACACATCAGACATTGGATCCTCTGGTCAGAGCTTGACCTTTTTTTTCCTGGATCTTTCTTTCTCAAAGAACTGGGCACTCCCAGCTGATGCAGACTCCCCATGCAGGTCTCTTTAAGTTTTGCAGCCTGAAACACAGCTGGGCTTTTGACTGTCTTAGTGCTGCCTAAGATAAAATACAAAATATCTAGGAGATTTATTTTTTTTATAATGTTCAACTCTCAAAATTTGCCTATGTGTTCACTCTTCAGAGCCACTTATCTAAAGTTACCGTAATGTGTATCAGAATAATTTATGTTCATTTTAAACAGTTGTATGATTGCCTGTGAGCAATAGTAATAAGTGACTTCTAGTTTCATAAAAACTAATAAAGACTATCTGATGGGGAACAGCGGGCGGCGACCTCGTCAGAAAACACCACACACTAGGCCCAAACAGTTCCATGTAAGAGGTTTAATTAAGAGAGGGAGAGAGGGGGCAGTAGCACAGAAAGAGAGAGAAGAGAGAGAGAGAGAAAAAGGAATGCTCCTCGTATTTATATGATTGCTGATGTGTATAGCCAGGTAAAGGTTGGAGGCGATTCCAATGGATTCTGGGAATATGGCGGCTGTTGCTCTGGCAACAGGTCTCTGAGACCTGCCCATGAGTCACCACAGGCTTTGGATGCTAACACTATCTACTTAAAAATATTTTAATACTATTAGTGCCTTAAAGAATGTTAACAGTTATAAAACCTTAGATGTGAACCGCTCAGTTGATAGGTCTCTATTTAATACTGTACATACTGTCTTAGTTAGGGTTGTTTGCTGTGAAGAGGCACCATGACCCACAGCAAGAGTTATAAAGGAAAATGACCAAGCCAGCTCAGTCAGTCGACAGGGTCTCAAGGGAGGGAGTGAGGATTGAAAAAGAAGAAAAACAATTAGACAAAATTATACGACTCCAGCAGCCAGTACTGAGGCTGAAGCAGCTCTATTCTTTCCCAGTCTGCTTTTGTTTGTCTCCCAGTTTGTTTGTTTTTAGTTTTTTGAGATAGAGTTTCTCTGTATAGCTGTGGCTGTCCTGGAACTCACTCTGTAGACCAGGCTGGCCTCGAACTCAGAAATATGCCTGCCTCTGCCTCCCAAGTGCTGCATTAAGCATGCACCACCACTGCGTTTATATCATTCTAGGTACATTCAAAATGCATAGTAAGTTCTTAGATCAAAGACAAAGTAATCCAGCGAAGTAGTAAACAAGGAGATCACACAAGATAGGAATGAGGCAGAGTAGTAAGCAAAAGGATCACACAAGGTAATAATTAAGTAAAGTAGTAAGCAAAGAGATCACACAAGGCAGTAATTCAGCAGAGCAGTAAACAAAGCCCATGGTCACTGTTTCTAATATTCTTATCTGACCCTACTTCCTTGTCCAAGCCAGTGATAAATGCCAAATTCCTAGAACTGGCACCAAAAGCTCTCAACAGGAAAGTATTTAATTAGGGCTAGCTTACAGTTCAGAGGTTTAGTCCATTGTCATCATGGTGGGAAGCATGGTTAACACAGAGCTTGAGGGGTTATTGTGAGTTCTACGTCTGATCAGCAGACAGAAAGAAGAGAGGGAATCGCTGGGCCTGGCTTGCGCTTCTGAAACATCAAAGCTCACCCATCCCCAGACACATTTCTTCCAGTGGTGGTGCATGCCTTTAATCCCAGCACTTGGGAGGCAGAGGCAGATGGATTTCTGAGTTCGAGGACAGCCTGAGTTCCAGGACAGCCAGGGCTACACAGAGAAACCCTGTCTCAAAAAAAAAAAAAAAAAAAAAAAAAACAACAACAGACACATTTCTTCCAACAAAGTAACCCCTATTCCCCCAAGGCCTCTCTTCTTAGCATCGCTACTCTCTATGAACCTGTGAGGAGCATTTTCATTCAAACTGTCACATATCCTTAATGCCTGACACAGGTATATTTATTCTACACTCAGAAGAGCAAAGTGTTCAATGAGTACATGTTGCCATATTAGCATATTAGCATGTATCTTTGTGGTCAAAATTTTAGTTTTTGAGGCTATTATCTATTAAAATATTTGTTATTATATTGTCCTATTTGATTTTGTAAATATTATTGAAAGAAGTTCACATGTAAATTAAATATGTGTATACTTTTGATATCTCTGACTTCATACCATTCTAATGGTTTAGTACAATGCATAAAATATATCAAATAGTAGCCTATACACACCTTTTCTTAAATCTCAGACTTCATTCTGAAGGCACATAATGGGGAACTGTTTCATTTAGTAACTTTCTCTAGATTAAAAGATCCTTTAATATGCTGCTAAATAGTTCACTGACTCTCATAATTTCGTTTTTTTATTGAAACTCTGAAAGATATAGTCTTTCTCAAATACCAAATTCAATTAAATATCTTTCAGCAACGATACCAAACGACATCCATTTTCCTTAGCAATCCTAATATCTCTAGCATCTTGCTTCTTGCACCTGTAGGTAATCTGAAACATTCTGGTGTCAGGTGGTTGGACACTTAACTCAAAGAGCTTTTCATCTTGCTGTGGAAATAGTGCTTGGCCATTATAAGGCACAGCAGTTTTGTTGTTGTTTTATGAGCAACATAATGATATTCATTAGAAGCGTTCTCTTTGAGAGAACCAGGTTGAATACTGAAACAAATCTGTAGCACAATGTCCTACCCTCCTTTCAATGTGTGAGGTAGGACAGAGCTTTAATGATGTTTCTTTTGACTTTGGCACTGCATTCCATGTATGGTGCTGGATTGGTGCTGGCTCATTTAAGATATGATGTTTTATAAGAATATTAATCAAATAATGTACTAGAAAATGTGATCTGATATATTTTTTTCAATAATTTGTTTTCTATGGGTCTGGAGAGAAGGCTCAGCAGCTAAGAACACATACTGCTCTACAGAGGACTTCTTTCCTGGAACTATAATCTGATAGGATCCAGAGCCTCTGACATCCAAGAGCATCCATATTTGCATGCACAAACCCTCACATAGGGCACCCATGTGCCCAGGCACACACCCTCATACCGAGCATCCATGCTCTTACATGCACACATCCTCACACAGGGTACCCATGCACCATCGCACACACCCTCACAGGGAGACATACACAGAATTTAAGATAAAACAAATCTTAAATCCATTTTGAAAACTAAGTACATGAAATGGTTCAGTTGTAGAAAGTCAATTTGCACAAGGACACATGCCAGCTCTTCATTGACCTTGTTAGAAGAAGTGTGTCCCTGGGAGGGTGGACTTTGAGACTCTCCTCCTAGCTTCCTGGAAGACCGTTGTCTTTTCCTGGAGGCCCTCCAATCACGATGTAGAACTCCCAGCTCCTCCCTTTCCACGCCTGCCTAGACAAGGCCTTGTTTCCCACATTGATGATAATGGGCTGAACCTCTGACTCTGTACGCCAGCTTCAAGTAAATGTGCTTTGTAAGAGTTGACTTGGTCATGCGGCCTCTTCCCAGCACTAGACCCCCAGACTAAGACAGAAGTTGGTATCAGGGGGTAGGCTATTGATGTGATAGGCCTGAGCATGTTTTTGTTTGGCAGAATGTGGGTTTTGGGGACTTTAGAAAGCAGTGTAATGATTTAAGCAGGGCTTAACGCGCCCTCCTAGAAGAAATGTGGAAGGCAGTGGTGCTGAGGGTCATTTGAAGTGGGGAAGCCTAGCTTTAAGATTTAAGATGTCAGGAGCCATAATAGGACAAGATAATAACTAGCAGGTGATCATCCTGAAATGCCTGCTTCAGATTATTATGTAATCTGCAACAGGTGCGCCCTCATTAAGCAAGGCTGTGAGGGACTCATTTTAGGAAAGATTCCTGCTATTAATATGCTTTTCCTGTTATTATGAAACGTATATAACAATCACTAAGTAGCAGCACACCCCTTTGGAGCAGATCTCTGCCCGAGCAAGCATCGAAATTTGTCAGCTTCAGCCATATGGCTCTGGCTTTACAGTCAGGGATAGAAGGTACTACTGGGACAATTGATGCTAGTTAGCTGGAGCTAAGAAATTAGTGGTAATTAAAAGAGACCAGCATCATTGAGGTGACATCTTCTGGGAAATGTCTTCTGAGAGCACAAAGAAGTTGTGTTTCAGTGACAGCCAAGGGTGTACCTTGCGCTGCAGCTGGACTTGGTAATGTGTCAGAGTCGCCCAGGGGGTACTGGTTTTGAAGGTAGAAAGGGGTCATGGAGAGCAGCTGGGGCTTGGCACAGTGAGACCAGGGAAGGCCACTGGTGAAGGTGTAGCCTCAGTTTCAGTTGACAGCCCATATTAAGAAAACTCATATTTGCATATTTATTTTATTAAACAGAACTTTTAAGGCCTTTAATAATCGAGAGGAGACCTCATGAGCCAAAAAGGGCACACTGGAGAAATAAACAAGTAAAAGGCACATGTAATTAAAAGCAGTGGTGTTTGACGGCTCCTTGCCAGTCTCAGGAAATCCTTGGGCTCCATCTACTGGCCATGCAGTGCAATGTCAGGGAATTAGCCAAGCCTTCTAGAAAAGGACTAACATTTTGGTGGCTAAAAAGGACTACCCAAGATCACAAGACCACAGGCATCCTTAGGGGCATGTCTAATTTGCAAAGCAGAGGCACAATAAAGCAAGAATGTTCTTCCATTCTTCATGACAGGCAGTCAGTCTCATCTAAAAAAGTCTTTTCACTCAACAAGGGGAATCTTTCTCTTTTTTTTTTTTTTTTTTCTGTAGCTGGTAAATAGATCGGAACTGTGGGCAATGCCCTGCAAGACAGCTTCAGATGTTTTCAGATTCTTCAAGACAGAATTCAGATGTTGAAGCTAATTTTTTGGCTAACTTTCATTGCGAGGCCTAAAACTGCAGAGGAAAAACTGTTCTGTTGGGCTCTTGTAATTACTGAACTCTGACCTCTTAAACCTCTGTCCCAGCGTTAGCTCTCCCTGATCTTACTAAATTCTTTCCTCTGTATGCATATAAGCAAGAATGAATAGCTCTGTTGATCCTTAACCTGAACTTTGGGACCTCTCAAATGGCAAGTCAGGTATCTCTACAAATTTTTGCAGCCTGTAGCACAAACTGGCTTCTTTGGCTTGCCTGGGGGAACAAGCCGATGTACTATTGTGATTGGCGGAGTATCCCTAGGAAGGCTGTTAATCTCCGGACAGAGGATGGAATGTATGATTTACTAGTTCCCTGAAACTAAATTCCTTGTCTTGCCAAGGAATTTAGGATCTTAGATAGTAGATCCAACATGTACCAGACTTCTCTTTTGAGCTTCAGATCTGGCAAGAAAACCTCACCAAGGTAAAAAGGAAACCTGCCAAATGGAAGCCCATGGGCCCTCTACCGCACTCCTGTGATGACACAATCAGTGTCACCGGTAGTCTTGCCCCAGCTTCATAGAATCGCTCACTTTCCCTTAGAAACCGCCCCGGTTCCGAGGTGGATGTGATTTTTTTTTTTTTTTTTTTTTTTTTTTTTTTTTTTTTTTT